>JACMIF010000096.1:12692-59413 GCA_014805445.1 Diplogasteroides magnus | reverse complement strand
CCCCCCCCCCCCACCCCCCCCCCCCCCCGCCCTGACTGACAATACCGTCGGAATTTATTTTCAACGGGATGTCACATTTTTCATTTCACTTCGTCCTCACAAGCGTATTTGCGTACTGAATCCACCACTCTATAGCCTGGTCGGGGATTGGGTGAGATATAGGCGCGTCACGGATGTTTGCGCCGTAATGGTGAAATGGGCACTTGCGCCACGATAGTGAGGACAATGTTGTCGCATGGGTCCATGCACCACAGTGGCGCAAAGGTCCATAAAGCTCCTGCCTTTAGCCTATTTGTTGCTTTGGAAGACATTGGTCTATTCAGCCATGTCGGCATGTCAAGTTTGCGCGTCTGAAGAGCCCTTCGAGTTGAGAGATGGCAAATTTATGTGCGTACGATGTGGATTTGAGGATCAGGTATGTTGATTGCATATGTTGAATACAGTATGAACTATGAACATTACATTTAAAATAGTATATCTCTCGCTTTGTAGAATCGTTTGGAGTATGAATTGGCGGAAGAATGGACCGCCCCGATGGCCACTCCGGCAATGATCGCACTCAAGATGAGTGTCCAAACGAAAAAGGTGAGCGAAGTGTGTGTGTGGAGAAGGGAGACGGTACGCGGACCGAAACCAGAGATGGGCTTATCTTGGGATTTACGGGGGTGCACCCGAGTCCGCCCCCTCCCAAAAAATTAAATAATTTAGCAGATTTAGGTCCGGGCTCCCACCAAATTAGGCATTTTGTGCCCGGGGACCGCGCAAATCAGACTTTGTTGTTGGATTTACTGACGTTCTGCCTAACTCTGACCGCGACGCGTGCATTCATGCGTCGCGGTAGGGCCAGGGATTAGAAAGAAGCTGCCCAAATGTTGAATATCCATTTTTTGTAATCAAATCATCAGGAAGGTGAGTGAAGTGTGTGTGGAGAAGGGGATAACCGATGTATATAGAGATTCTGCATTTCTTTGTCGTGTCGCAAACGGGAATAAAGTGTATCTCATTGGTCTGTACGCAACAGCGACCCATTCTATCACGCCCATCATAGACAACCGGTCGGAATGAGTGAACGGACAACTATGGTGCACTTTACTCCCATTTGCGACACCCTACTATGTGGGTGTCGCATGTGAGTCTTTTGGCGCCAAGGTATTCAATCGATTTATTCACGGACCATTTTAGGTACGATCGTCACGGCGCAAGGACGACATTCCGACTTCCATACAGGTTGTTTTATTTACATATTTACTTATCTTACATCGACATGAATATCCAGGTAGTTTATGCACAATAAATGAAAAAAAATGAAGCGGAGGGTTTTTTGTTGTCTTTTTTTGCTCCAATTTCTCGATTGCTGAACAGTTTATGCAGTAGAGTGTCTGCAAATTCCGATCAGGCCTTACAATTGTGGTTGACAGAATGACAATTTTATATGTTTCATAGTTCCTATCCTATGTTCAGAAAGGTGCTGTCGCATTATGTGAAACATATCCTACAATTGTCATTACAAACAATTTTCGAGTACCACCGAGTTCCTCTCGAACAAAGTGTTGGTTACAGAGTGAAACGGCGGAAGGGAGTGATACAGTGATCTGTGAGAACGATCCATTCAAGGACAGGAATGACATGTTGGTGAGTCCTTTCATACAATCCTCGTTCATACAAGGACAGGATCGTGAAAACAAATGACCAAGTTATTCTGTCGTGAGGGAATTTTCAATTTTTACTGTTTTAAATGATCAAATTTCGGGTTAGCCACAAATGAATCGTAATTCGTGTGGGAGGCACTCTGCATGCAATGAAGTTGTCACGATTACGGAAGGGAAAGCAGGCAGAAGTGCACTTTACATGCACCCAATTCCCTCGGAGCAGTTGTCTCTCTCCACATGTGATAGACAACAGCTCCGAGGGAATTAGACGACAGAAAAGTGCACTTATGCTTGCTTTCCGTTCCTTCACGATATCTGCCCGTGTATGTCCTCGCTATTTGTGTTTTCATCTTGTGAACGAGTCTAATCTACCTACTTGAAGATGCTGTATAAACGTGTGGGCATGCGACTCGAGGCGTTCTCCAAGATGCTGGGACGAACGATGAAGACTCTTGTAGACGATTTTGGTGCCACGAAGACTGCTCCGGTATGTGCAACGATTTTGAAATCAATCGATAATCTAGTAGGCCAATCGATAATAGATTTTGGAACCAATCGAAAATCGATTTTTCAGGCCGTCGCTTTTGCAATATTTCGCCGACTTTTGGCTTCACAGGGCGTGGCTTTTTGTAGCAGAGAAAGGGCGACCAATGATGACTTAGACTATGAGAAGATGTTGGCGAGGTTGGTTATTATTTATTTATTTTTTTAAATTGTTTTATAATAATGATGTGACAACATGTGAAATTTTTTTTCTTAGACATTAGAAGGGGAATAAGGGGTTGGGTCTCTTATATGTAAACAAAATATCGTACAAGAAGATAAGTAAATAGACTAGAAATTTCTGTCATGCTTGCAGGGTTCCTGACTTGATTATTGACGAAAAACAAGCTGCAACAGTGAAAGAGAGTCAGTTGCCCGACTCTGAGGTATATCTGTCATTTGAAAGGATAACGATATTTGCTGTTCTTTAGCTCGGATTCATGTCCATTCTAGAAGGAGCCCTTCAGGATAAGGACGCACGAACGGAGGTTTGGTGTGGGTTAAGGTTGGCAGTTAGTATGCGAAATGTTCACTGACCCTATATATGAAAGCCCTATAGCTTCCGTGAAACATAACTAAAATACAAACTGCCAACCTTAGTGGTGGTGGTGGATTACTGTAGATTGGTCATTGGGGGGGGGAGACGAAAGCACAATGGATATTTGCGTCGTAACGGCGAAATAGACACGTGGTTTCCGTGGGCATGTGATGTTTTGGAACGGCAGTTTCTGAATTTTCGTACAATTGTGAGCAGTAGAAAAACAGTTCCAGAAAGTCACTTTCCCGGTTTCTCTCATTCTCACAGCGTTAGAGTTTCATCATTATTATCATAGTTCAAAAGGGTCATCAAATTTGACCTCACCGCGCTTTTCGGTCCAAAAATCGGCCCACGCCGACCCGCCCTGGGGTGGAAAATCACTCAAAAAGGACTCACCAACCCGCCTATGGTGGGACAATTTTTTCCCACCGACCCACCTTTGACCCACGGCTGCATCACCTTTTGAACTATGATTATTATTATTGTCATATATCATGTTTTCCTCTTTTCTCGCGCCTATATATATATATATATTATGCCGCAAATGTCCATGGCGCTGCTGTCTTTCAATCTGGGTATTCTCTCAATTTGATTATTAAATGGAACTGTAGGACCCATATGGCTGATTCGATATATTGGTCCTCGTATCATTACCAGAGTCTCCCTTATTAGTGTGCAATTAGTGCATTTGTCATTCGAATAATCTCTTCTATGCGATACAACGTTCGATTTACAACAAATCTGTCAGATGAGATGCAAATGCACTAAATGTGTCTATAAGGGAACTCTTGTTCTTAAATCCTTGTTACCCTCGAAATATGAGCTTCTGGATGAGGACTATGTTCAGATGTCGGCCGAAGAGAACGTTGAGACTACGACGACGACGGAGGCTGAAGGAGGAACATCGTTTGATGCAGTTGTCAGGGTACGACGGTACATCAGACACTATCTGACAGGAGTGAGATACCCTTGGCACATAGTCAACAATTGACCCCCATTCAAACTTTCCTATCCGACTAAGTCGAGAACGCTGAGTTCAAAAATCAACATCTCAATGTCTGGAAATGAGTTTGAGAGGTAGGAAAAATCGGCAAAGTTCGTACTCGGAAAATCTAACTTTTTTCCTAGGCGTCCAAACCCCATAAAAGTATAGTGACTCTTGATCGACTCGACTTGGCCATAAAACACCCAAAAATGACTATGTCCAAGAAAAATAATATGACTTCCGATGACACCTTGTTTTCTCAACGGAAATGGATAGAGGGAGTCAGGACGAGCAATTTTTTCTGAAAGTGCTCGCATCATGGTGCAAAAGACGTTTGTATCCGGCGGGATTCGAACCAGCGACCTTTTGGCTACTAATTTTGGGGTAGTCGACCCACTTTGACCAAAATTTAGAAGTCGTTGGTTACCGAAATTTTTAATGAAATTTTCACATCCTATGTAGAATTTCAAAGAGAATCGAATGAAACATTAAAAAAGCCGCCTTAGGCCAAATTTTTCTCAAGAGGGCCATTTTTCGAAAACAAATGCCTATAACTTCGTCAGTTTTGAGTTTCATGGTACTGTCCCAACAGCAAAAAGTCTTATCTCGTCGAGCCGATCAAGAATCAATATACATTTATAGGGTTTGGAAGCCTAGGAAAAAAGTTAAATTTTCCGAGTACGAACTTTGCCGATTTTTCTTACCTCTCAAACTTATTTTCAGACATTGAGATGTTGATTTTTGAAATCAGCGTCCTCGACTTAGTCATATAGGAAAGTTTCAGATGGGATCGATTTTTGAGATTGTGCCAGCCTCGCGGTCTGATAACTCACTCCAGTCAGATAATGTCTGATAAATCAAATGAACTCACATGTCAGCTGAAGCCTCCCGGAGAATAGGCGATAGGTTACCATATGACGTGTTTCCAGAAGTCTCCTCAACCACTTCCATTACAAACGTTCAAAACTCCTCAACTGACCCCTGTATTTCCTCCATTTTGCTCATGATGCGCCTTCTTGGCCGTGTTCTGATCGGTAGACCTGAAGAGATCATTTGTATATAACAAAAGAAAAGAAGAGCGAACATGAAACTATCGAGAAGCGAGGATCCATTCATCATCACTTGACAGTTGGATGAAGATGATGCAGGGGCACAAGTGATCGAATCCATCTCAATTCATATATTATATTATAGTTTATTTGTTCACCAATTCGGACTATTATGAAAGAGACATCAAATTGATGCATACATCGCCAATTATTTAAGCAATTCAAGGTAAACAAACCTTCTTCTCCATTCTCTCCAATGCATCGGCCATTCTCTGTTGGGACTCCACCAATTCCCTTCTCTCCTCCACCAGCAACTCTACATCGACAATCACATCATTTTTCGTATGAAAATTCATATTTCAACATATAAATTCAGTTTTAAAAAAACCATTTCATGAATAAGTTCGTTTCTAGTCAATGCAGGAAGAACTGACCAATGAGGGCCCTTGCATGGGCAGGAATGGTCTCGTCCTCCTTGAGAGCCTCCATCACTCCTCTCCACGCAAAGGCTGAAAGTAATGAGTGATACAAGTAAGTGCAAAGGGGGGAAGAGAGGGATGCGCTCTTACACTTTGTGGCATGTGAGAGACCGAATGATGGTCGTGCCATGGAGAGAAGAGAAGGCCGGTCGATACCCGCACGATAGACACTGCAACTATTCACACTCTACTACAACAGGGGAATGAGTACCATGGTAACGGACAAGATAACACAAGGGAAGAAGACCACATTCTATTCCATTCAAAACACCCATACTTTCACTACCCATACACAACGAATGGGCACTATATGGCGAATGAAGGGCGGCATTGGACTGCGCGCGTACACAGATATTGACAGAGTTACAAACTCTGAATGGCAGGAAAACGTCAAACACTATACTCTTTTATTTCTCTCGAAGAACATTTACATGATACACTTCATGTAACTCATATCAAATAGTTTCGTAAACTAACGATTTAAAAATTAAACTATCTATCAAGGAACATATTTTATGAAAAAGAAACATGCGACAGATCCTTTATTCCTTGTCCAGTCTAGTCATTTCTGGTGGTTTCACTCCACGATGGTGCTTCTGAACGAAAATCAATTGTATATAACTTTTAAAAAGAACAAAATACACCCCGTTGCAGGTCAGTCAAATAGCAGATTCATGTATCAGTCTAAAGTTAATTCACTTGATATCTCATCATTATTGATGTAACATAGATTTATATATTAAATAAATAACATAAATAAATATTAACTTACACTCAATCTGTGTCTCTCGTAGTATCCCAGATGTTTGTATTCCTTTCCACAACATGGCCACGGGGGAGTCGTCTTCCCAGGCCTGACAGTACTATCTTCATCTTAGTGCTATTTCCACCACCACCACTTCTTTAGCAACCGATCGATATTTCGTTAAATCAGCCGTATGGGTATGAGGCACTTCACGGCGGTGAGCTCAATAGTGTGTCTCAATAGAGTCTATACAAATCCCCCGCTCTCTCATTTCGCCTATGTTATTGTCGTAAACCCCCGTCGTAAAGTGCCTCGCATACACCGCCGGGAATCCGGATGGCTACTTCAAGTTGCATATCTTCTATTATATTTCTAATTTACCCATGCAAATGAAATTGTTTGAGCAACGATCAATGAAAAACATTGTTACCTGCAATAATGCTTGAAGAAATCTCTGTATGTCGTGAATGTCTTCTCACATACAACACACTGAAAGGATCTGTATTGTCAATCTGATTGGCAAAATGGCCAGCAAGAATAAAACAGTCAAATGCTCATAGTAATACCGTTCTTTCGACATCCTCAAAGAGATAAGACACAGGGCTTGGAGTAGGCTTATCGGACGGAGGAGACGATAATCGAGTCTCTTCTGCGCGACAACACTCAATTTCATCTGAAACCAAGACTCCCATTCATTTCAGGATTATAGTAGAGGTGCAGTTGTAGGGTTACTGTAACCGGATAGTATGCTACAGTAACCTACAGTATACTAGAGTCCGGGCATCATCTGAAGTACCAAAACCTAATATTACCGCGATCAGGAGTCCCATCATCCAAGACCGTTTTATCTTTGAGTTCTGTGAACGAAGGACTGGGAGATAGAATTGGCATCCTTGGAAGACTCTCTGTATGGCTATGCTCCCTCTTGATTCCTAACATTGAAATTGAAGCATATTCAATTAAAACGAATTCAAACTTTTCCTATTAGGCGATGCAAAGATAGATTTATGTTCCAGTGACTGCTCCTCACAATCGCATTGCAGTTCTTCACTGACAAAAACAACCGTTATTATGCAAGGAAAAAAGAAAGCCTAAAATACCGGCAGTTGCGCAATCCCATGATCATATCGTCTATGTGATCAATAAGCTTTTCTGAAATCGAAGAATAGCTATTCATAAACAAGAGTGGGCCACCTTTCAACTTGGCCTCGTCATCGATCGTATCCGTCTGAACTTCAACCGATTCAACCATACAAACATCCGTTTGAATAGAGACAGCTGCCAGTTACGAATTGTGGATAAATAAAACTACTCACTCACTTGATGTCTGAATCTGAGGTAACAATAAAGGTTGCCTAGGCGGA
The DNA here is from genome assembly GCA_014805445.1 of Diplogasteroides magnus. Taxonomy (NCBI): domain Eukaryota; kingdom Metazoa; phylum Nematoda; class Chromadorea; order Rhabditida; family Diplogasteroididae; genus Diplogasteroides; species Diplogasteroides magnus. The sequence goes on along the minus strand of JACMIF010000096.1, from coordinate 52,061 downwards.
AAAGAAACTCCCTAAATAAAATTAATTTTCATTGAAAATATATCTGACCTTCACTATTTGATTGTAACCTCCATCAAGGGCATCCATCTCAAATGCGTCTTCAATTAGCGTCTAAATGAATAACGGTCCATTATTTTTAAAAAATCAGGCATTCATACATGAATTTTCTTGAGCGTTATTTCATTTGGAATTTTCTTCAACTTGGCCCTTATCATGCGCAGCTTCCTCTTCAAATCACTAATTTCTTGTCGAGCTATTTCGAGCTGTTCCCGCTCATTGGACTCCGACGTCATCTCAGCATATAGCTAAAGTAGAAAACGTATTTTTAATGAGGAAATGGAGGAGAAACATGAACAAAATGAAATCCTACGGAGAAATTTTTTGCTACGAAATATTTTTGTTTTGCAATCTAAAATGTTATGCTTCGAAATCTTAGTAAAGCAATTTTATTGCAAGCAAAGAAATACTATTTTTATTACTATTGAGCGCCTTATAAAGAGGCAAATAACAGTTAAAATCTCCAAAATGGATTCATTCTTAAATGTTTTTAAAATGTAATAACTTTAATGAAACATTACGCTGTTTATTTTTGCACTTTATTGATTGATATACGGTACGTGAAAATTTTTGCACCTTCCGTCAATTCAAGCTATTATTGGTGTATTTTGCGTAATTGTTAGCGTAATTCATGTGATTTCGCAGTTCTAAGATTAACTCGGTTGTGGATGCTACTTAATGTAATGTTAAACTGGCAAATTGTACGGTTCAATTTCGTACCTGCACAGTCTTTGTGTGTGACTGATTTTATCCCCTCGCGTTAGACTGTTATATAGGGGTGACTATGCAAAAAGTTCCTCTCCGATCATACGCCACAACTATGATTTGAAAAATGGGATTCTGCTTAGTATGAGAAAAGAGCAAGTGTCTTCTTCTTCTTTTTTGTCTTAGTCTCGCTTTGGCTCAGTTTCTCCAAAATGAGTCTTATGCATCCATAATACGCGATATTTAGCATCTTCTAATATTTGTTATCTTTCCTTCACATCTTGGATGTAAGAGTATGAAGTGTAATCATGAAAATCTGCATACTTCCAATGCCAATTGTTAGGAAACATTCTCACGGACTTTAGAGCGAAAGATAGGATCATTTGTTGTTCCTGATATCATCATGCTCTTGGGAATGTTTCTGTTCATTGAAAGGGCGGCGATGGGCATCTCAGCCATATGCATCTTTGTTCTTATCTCAACATGGCTCGCTATTTTCAGAATGCGGCTGAAATGGCTCGGTATATCAGCGTTGTTTCTACAATTCTCATTATGCTTATCTGCTCGTCCCTTGACTGAGGTTTGTCTTTTGCCCAATTAACTTGCATGTATTGTGTGATTAAGGTCATTGAAACTGACAAGTATATCCTTGTGAGCCACGTTGGTTGTGGAACGTTCATCGAACGAGATATAGGCGACACTTACTGTCCGAGGTCCTCGCAGTATCTCACACGGTTGGTAATTACTCGTTTTCAACGGAAGTCAGTTATCCTATGAATGTTTTATGGTCATTTAGAGGAAGTTGGCCTGAGGGAGACTGGAGATGTGAAGACGGACAATTGCAGAAGATTCGAATGCATCTTGTGAGAGATGAAGATGGAAAGCATCCTCCCCGACTCTTGTATATCTACCAGCAGACAATGAACATAAATGGACAACAGGGGACAGAGGTTTAAAAAAAGGACTTGGCTGCAATCTAATGAGTATTCATTAATGCAGATAAGTTATCGTGTGGAGCCGTTAACGTTTCCTCTCAATGCAAGTGACGATATGCAGCCAACTTACTTCGATCGGATGCAGACTGATCGAAAACTGAACTGGGAAAACCGTCTACCGTTCAAAGTGGCATTGGATAGTCACGAGGGAATGGTTAGTAAACACTTATCCTATTTTCAAATGGACCAAGAATTGTTTTGTAATGCATATTCATTGATGTGAACATACAATAACTAGGGTTGTCCATGGCCCCTCAAAGTTCGAATTTTAAGGGTGACTGCAGGAAAAAAATTTGGAAAAACCTCATTATTAAGGGTGCCTGCATGTCCACATGGACCGCCTAGTTAATGTATGGATGTGAATCTGTGTTTATGATGGCTTAATATACTAGACGAGACATCTATTATATTTCTTTTTCCCAGGGAGACACAATCTTCGACAGTGGTCGCCAGATGCTTTACATGATCATTCAGCGAAAGAATTGGTTATTCTTATTCATTAAAATGTAATAATCATTGTATGTTGAGGGGCGATGATTTGAAGGTGTTCATGCTCATGAATGCGTTTAGTGCGAATCCGGCAGATGCTGTACTGAGAGAAATCATAAAGTTCGCTTCCGACTATCATTCGATAATTTTACTTATTCCATTCAGGCTTCCTCTACCTAAAAACTACACTTATCGCAATACGTTTATGGAGGATCCATATGACAATAAGGTTGGTAGAATTAGCATTTACTGATCACGGTCACACATACATAAATGTTTTATTAATATGTAAAAAAAAGTTATACACACCTATTTGCAAAGAATGTATTTTTTAGTTTTGCTGATTTAAATTATGAATGTTCCAAAATCAGGTGTACTACTCAAAATGGCAACCGAAGGGTCAACAGATAAACGTTCTTCCCATGCGATCTCTTCTTCAATCACTCCTCGACAATTCACCCGGTACGTCATTGTCGCATTTATAAATAGTAATATCTGTGTAGGTGAGTACTACACTACACTCCCGACTGGTCGTCATCTCTACGGGGTATCACATGGAAATATCTTCAGTGCAGACATGTATCTTTCTAAGTTTAATCGATCAAGTCTTTGTATTTTTGTAGTTACGATGGTACAGTCAATTTGCATATCCGTCCACGAGGAGAAGATGTGGTAGTGAATTATTGGATTTTACTCAATTCAGAAGTTACCTTGCAGAATGGTACATCTGTAGGCGTTGGTGTTCACTGTCCTTACCTTCGTACGAGGGGAACTGCAATGAATACAGTGATGCTCATGGTCAGAGACTGGGATTACTGCAGGTACTGTATTGGTGGATACTGTAGTTGTTGGTGTTTGACATGGTGAAAATATGTTGGTACAGGTTGCGTGATGGAGAGAAGGCCGACAAGGAAAACTGTCGAAGAGAGACATCGGCCATCAACAGTTGTCCTGCCACTCTATGGCTCTCCATTGTCATTCTCATACTCTTCCTCGTGAGTTAATAATTCGCGTCAATGACAGGAACATTTGCGCCATAAGGGCGAGAATGGACACTTGAGGAGTAAGAATGATAACTCAATTGTCCATTTGCCACTACTGTACTCTTGTCTTTCACCCATCCACACACATAGTTCAAAAGGGTCATCAAATTTGACCTCACCGACCCGCTTTTCGGTCCCAAAATCGGCCCACACCGACCCACCCTTGTGTGGAAAATCATTCAAAAAAGACTCAATTCAACCCCACCGACCCCTCTTTGGCGGGAATAGTTTTTCCCACCGACCCGCCTTTGAACCTCGGCTGCATCACCTTTTGAACTATGTCCACACATCTTTCTGTCCAATGAGTATGATTCAATTGCAGACAACATGCCTTCTCCTTCTATATGCAGTATGGCTTCGTCGTAATCTGGAAGAATCAGCTGTGGCTGGAGATGTTCCTCCCATTCCATACTATCCATCCAATCCTCCTCTCGATTCCACCTTTGATATGTCAGTTGACAGGTGGGACCAGTACTAAGATGTCACCATTTCCCCATCTCTTCCTCTCTCTCTCTCCTCTCCCTTCCCTCTCTGTGTACTGTATTCCACATTACTGTATCATATCCGTTCAGCCCCTCAAACTTTGCCACACATCGCAGTCGACCTCAACGTAAGATTCGTCATTCTGTGACAACGCTAGAAGTATTTTTGCAGTCCCAAGATATACACGATTCTAAGCAGCATTTGTAATGTGCTTTGTAATAATATTCGGTTACGTTCGTTTCATATCTTTTGTTCTGTTATGCTTGTTATGGAATATTTCGATGTTTATTATTCTTGCCAAGTCGATTTCTCGCTAACATCTATCTCTTTTATTGTAGAGACACTTGAATGAGTGAATTAGTGTTCTTTCATACAAGTCCTTCTATGACAGTCAGTCGTACAGTCTACTTTCATTCTCTTCTTTCTCCATTATCTCAAATAGAGTCCTTTCTGTTACAATTAGAAGGGTCAAGTATATTGCAGTGTTCGTCTCTTTCCTCCATTCCCTCTCAACCATACCCGTTTTCTTTCATTGCTTCGTCCTCTTTCCCTTTCCTGTAGTACCTTCAACCTTCTACTTTCTGTATAACTCTGTCCTTTTGACAATCTTTTCATATTGCTCGTGTCTCCCGTAGCACTTTCCGTTTATCCTTCTGTTTTGTATGTCAATCCTAGTGAATGACCATGTGTTCATATGAATGCCCTTCATTATCCCCCAATGTTTTCCATCATCCCTCCCCTTTCGATAGACACTATTTGAGTGACTGTAAATGTCCGTTCTCCTCCCATTCCTGCTCCTTTCAATTCCTGACTGATCAGTCAGTCCCCCTACCCAATCCGATCCCTTTCCCCCTCTAGACAAGTGCTTAGAACCTCTCCCTTTCTCACTATCATATGGATAAAGCATTGCTTTTACTTCGCAATTCTCATGAGATTAGCGTCTTCCATTCGCTATGGTGATATTTTGAATGTTCTCTCCGCATGGTATCACTTTGAGTGAAAACAACTATCACTCTCTAGAGGGGAGATTCTCTTCTCTTTCCTCTGGCACCCACAGGTCAGTTATTCACTCATACATTGATCTATGACTCCTTGAACCATTGAATATGGTTAGATGATCAATGAGGGTTTTGAGATGAATAGATGATCAATGGTGAGCCTGGGCATGTCGTTGTCCTTACTTTTGACTGAGGAACGCGTTGCGATTGACACTCGTCCAGTCCCACTTTCCCTTTTCTTTGTACAGACTGGAGCTTCTCCTCTCTTTGCATGCACTCTTCCTTCTCATCCCACTTCGCGCATGTTTCAAGGACTGCAGAAACTGTCCTAATACACTGTCCACAGTGTTCTTTTCAACCCCATTATGGATATGGGGACATATCCTCTCTTCATACTCCTCTCTCTCTCTCTCTTTCCCGGTTCCGGATCGCTTCTCTTTTTGTGATTGTCGCTCTACTGCATATCTGTCACAATGAGCACACTTTCCCTCTCCTTTCAACTCAAGCTCCTCTTCTGCTTCCACCTTCAATTGGGTCACATTTGGACTCCCTTTCACCCTCTTTCATCCTTTATCTCTTTCACTTGTAGCACTTGTGCCATCTTGTAACAGTCTGCGCAGTGATTGTAACTGTGGAATGAGAATGGAATGGCATGGGGGCCGTCGTCCTTTTTCCTCCTTTTCTTTACAGGGGGTATCTGTACTCGTGTCTTTTGTGCACTCTGAGAGGTGCGAACTGGCTTGTGAGTGATGGAGGAAAGACAAGGAGGAGACGAGTGATGCTTCATCCTCCCTCATTGTGACACATGCACTACGGGTTCTAAATCGGTAGTAAAGTGCATTTGTCATGCGTCTAATCCACTCGATACGGTTGTCTATCGAACCTAGAGACAACCGCTATGGGCTAAAAGAGACGAATGAGAAATGCACTTTAATACCAATTTAGGAACCCTAACATGCACCGGATACGAATAGGGACAGTTAAGCCTGTTAAGGGAATGAAAGGGAAATTACAGTCCATTCACTTTCATTCAAATGTTCAAGTGATGATATCACTCTGTGTATATGGTCACCCTTATCCTTCCCCTTGGGAGACAATTGTGAGAAGCTCATCTCACCTCTCTTCTATCCCCTATCCTTTTCTGTGATACTTCTCATTACAACCAATTGTCTCTGCTCCTCTTTCCATTTCGTATGATGCTTCTCGTCCATGTTCTGGTTAGCTTATTCTGTTCTGAACGTGTCATAATTCCCTCATTCTTGCCCTTCCGGTCTGTCTCCTCTCATCACAGGATTATCTGCGAGTCGTCTCTCCTCTCCCAATCCACTGTCTTATTTCCCCCTTTTCGCCCTTGAGGTGCTAAACTGTGCTTGTTTTCCTCCCTTCGTGCATTCTCACTCACGTTTTCCCTTTCCGGTCTAGGCTTTCTCCTACTGTGAGGGAAACTAATCATTGGACTAATCAGTGTCTAGTCCCCTATTGTTCCAGACAGACTGTAGATTGGTAGATGAGTGAATGGAGTGGGGGGAATGAATGGATGTTGCTTGGATCGGGCGGTCAGATCTCCTCCACTCACTCATTCCTCCTGTGGGTGGGCCGGTTTATTCTCATCGAGGAGGAAAGAGGAGGCAAAAGAAGAAGAAGAAGAGTACTGAACTCACACGGAACACATCCATCAATCATTCTTCCTTCCGTTAGAGATCAATCTACAGATGATGAATTGATTGCAACATCAGATGGTCTCTTTCATTCATTCATTACTTCCCAGGACAGTCTCTTCCTCCGCGGCGGGGCGGGGGGGGGGGGGGGGTGTCTTTCAATCAATCATTAATTCCCAGGCCAGGTTCTTCCTCCCCCTCTCCCCCCCCCCCTCGTCCCTCTCCCCCGTGTACTTCTTTTGTTCGTCCAGACGGCCGATCGGCTGGAACACACACGAGAGTATCCTGTATGCAATGGGAATGTGAATGGTGGAGTATTCAATCCCTTTGTCATCGTTGATGTCCGTAGCCGATGCACCATTCTGCCTTCTTCCTCCATTGGTCGAGATGCAGTTATATGCAGACAAGCACAGTTCGTATGTCCCTGATTGGATTGAAGTACTCGAGATGATTCGTGCAGGGAAGACATTAACATGGACAAGTTGTGTTGCATGTCTGTCAATCAGCTTCCACTCAATCATTCCCATTCTCCCAGTGTTCCTGTTGTGCATTCTTGCCCTTTTGTGCTGTCTCGACTGAGTTGAGTGATTGAAATGTGTCTCGATCTCCTTTCCCGAACTGCTTCCCTGCAGCTTCTCCTCCTTCATCTCTTCCGCCTTTCCCCCGAGATCTTCATTTATCCCCCTACCCGATGTTCCTTCTTCTTTCTTTCTTTGGATCAGCTTCCCTTTGCATAAACGGGAGACGAGATGCATTGAATGCAAATGAATGAATGCTTGAACAAGACGACCCGTAAGAAGGGTCTCATCCAATCTCAATCACCTTCTTTTCTCGATGAAAGACATTTGCTCCGTAATGATGAAATGGACTGATCCATCTATTCATTTCACCATTACTGCGCAAATATCCTTGGCGCACTTGTCGTTCACCCACTTTTTTTCTTATTTCCTGGCTCATTTTCCTTGACCATTGGAAGCATCATGAATGTGTATCATTCGTCTCTCTTGGTTCAATATGTGAATGACCCGATGTGTCGACCTTCACTTTCACACCAATTCTCTTCACTTCTTGTACGAAGCCTCTCCGCATCTATCACTCCCCCTCTTTTCTTACTCTAATTGCATAACCCCCTTGATCCTTCATTCACACTGTCTCCTCTTGTCTCTTCTTCATCCCATCCGACTCCACCCTTTCGATCATATTCTATTTATGATCCATTTCTCATTCTTCAACTGTTGTTGTTATTGTCAATGAGTGATATGTGAATGTTCTAAACTCTTCTCATTTCTTGTCATTCTCCTCAATGGAAGTGTGCCATGAGTGAAGGGGGAATGATGAGAGAAGAAGGGGGAGATTGAGGGGGGAAGAGCACAGATTCGCACCCGGTTTGTCGAACTGCCGTGTGGTCATTGCAATGGCTTTGACCATTTCTGTCTCTTTCTCTCTCTCCCTCTTCATCCCCTCTCTCGGTCCAGACTGTTTCATTCTACTTCTGAAGCTACCTCCTTGTTGTTAACTCGTTCTTTATTCTGATTCCCTTTTCTGGACCCAATCTGCCGTTCCATCTCGATAGCATTCCACAACACATGTTTTCGTGTTTTCTTCTCTCTCTCCATATCAATCAGATCACCTTTTAGAGTAGACTTCTGTACACGGAATAGAGTTGGAAAGAGACCAAATGGGAGGGGCTCAACCAATGATCAATGCTACTGTTATCACTGCGAAAGATCATTTATGCCACTTTCTTGTTGTTGTACACATGAATTGTTTCCTTGATCACGATGCAAAACAGCACCATTGTCGTTCTAAAAGTTACTCTGTTGCGCCGGATCATTGCAGGGATGGAAGACACGAGCGCTGTGGATGTTTGCACCATAACGATGAAATGAACGCTTGTACCGTCGTTGCTCAAATGCCCATTTCACCGTTATGGCGCAAATGACCATTGCTATCGCGTGTATTCCACCTTCATACAGACTTTGATTGAAATGAGAATGAGTTGTTGCAGAAGGAGAGTAAGCAGAAGAAGGAGTAGAAGAAGAAGAGAGAAGAAAGGAAATGAAGGTTCATGATGCCTCAGGGGCAGAATCCCCATCTTCGCCCTTTCAAAGGAGAGAGCCCAAGGGCTTCAGGAAGGTCAGCTTTTCATTCATTTTGTTATTATCTTCTTGTTTTTCTGTCTGAAAGTGAGTGATCGGTCGGTCATTTGACCACAAAATGCACGTGGTTTTGCTGAGAACCAGTGAACAAATCACGTGGGGATATATTTTTTCTCTTAGCAACAATTTGATATGCTTTGTGCTTTTTCGTGTTGATTTGCTCATCATGCAGTCTATTCTGATTACTGTTATTACAGTATTTCATTATAGTGTGTAGGACCTTATGAGGGAATCTCCATTCCTTCATCTTATCCTATTGAAGTGTACCCATTAACAGATGAAAGGGAACTCTTTTTGTCAAACGACGTTGATGTGTTTCGTAGTCAAAAACTGTTGACACTTATTCATTCCCCTTCTACTACTTTACTCGAAACCGGGGTAATTTTAGTGACAAATCACTTGCGCTCCTCTGCCTTTTGAGGTGCATTTGGGTTGACTTTTCCCTTCTTTTTCGTTCTTTTGTCCGGTATCGTATATGGGAATGAGTAGAAGTAATGGGAATGGACTGAGTGGGATACGGTTGTGAAGAATGGAATCTGTCTCTGCCTGGCAGGGGGTCGAACGATGTAAATGGATGAATGGGAGGAATGGACAAGGGCTGTTGCACACAATCACTCCCACGTACACAACCATCTTCTTGTAGGCGATCATTGTGAGTGTCTAGTATGATCCCACTCATATCAACTGGAATCAACTAGTTAAGGAGTCTTCACGGCTGTGATTTGTCTTTTCCGCATTAAATTATACCCACTTCTTTTTTCTATAGACTGAGCACGCTTGACCTCTGACGATTTTGGTCGGAGAAACAACGTAAATAGTGTGTACTTTCTCTAGTATGTTTTTGATATCGTCCCTTCACCACACTTTTCATGGGTTTAGCGAATGCCTTGGACGAGATATCACAAACTACACTAAACGGGGTCTTAAAGTGAAGTGAACTGTTCAATTGATTTCACTGAGAGAAAGTCGAATTGGGTATGATTGAGAAAGTGGGGGACAGAGACAGTTAGTACCGGAAAGGGGGTGAAAGCACACGACTACAACCATTGACTCACTCATTGAGAGTACTACGAGAGTGATCATTGTACAATGAATGACCGGTTAGGGCAACAAGCTTTTCCCTTCTGTCCACTACGACTCAAAGCTTCTCCTACCCATTCATCTGTCAAAGAATAACCTCCGTCATACATTATACTGGTCCACTCATGCCATGGTCAGGCTACTTACGCCGATTACCCGTGCACTGCACCGAAATTGCGGATGCGGATAGGTTCAAATTCTGCCCCTATTTACGGTCGACTATAAGCTGAGGCTAATCTTGATTTGACCAAGAACGGCTTTTGAAGTTGACTTGTCAATCATGTTTGTCAAATTGGCGCGCGGGTTTGAATGGTTCGTGCACAGGTGTTTTGGCTTTTCTTTCTATTCGTGCCTTCTTATCCTCTTTCAAGGTAACTCTTACAGAGTGAAATGCGCAGTGGTGACAGAGGAAGAAGAAGAAGTCGGTAGTATCTTCTCCTCCCTTATTACATATCATGCGGGTCCTTACGGGTTGTAACATAGAATTGTTACCTGGAGATGAAGACAAGGAAGAGGAAATGATCTATGACCATGACTATTATAATGAGGAGAAGGATGAAGAGGATGAATTCATTCATGATACACCCAGGCCTTCTTGGCTGGAGGTCACAAAAGATGTGAGCATTTGAGTGAAACTCAACTGAATTATACCGAGAAAATGGACTATATGATTTATCTTCTGTTCCCAATTAATAGGAAATATGGAATTATCTGGATTACGGTATCCTTGAGTTACAGTATGATGTTGAGGTGGTGGAGTCATTCGTTGTCGGTCGATCGGACTCTGCCGACTACTCTGATGGATGGAAGGAGAAGTTCTCCCATTGTCCAACTTGGAGTGATGCAGACATGGCATTGCAGCAGATCAACAGAGTACGGTATTCTATACTCATTTCTGGTCTCAACAAGAAAAGTGATCGAAAAGAAATGTTACTTTGCAGGGAATGGCCTCAGGTAACAGAGTGGCACTCTACTCACGGTCTTTCTTCCAACATTGTCTTTACGAATTGGGATGCTTCGTTCAAAGGGTATGACAATATCTGGTCTTCTCAATGATTCGTTCATATGATTTCATCGTTTATATTGCACAGAGTATGTGGTACTTCTGCTGAAGCGCGGACTAGTATATTGTAGGTTACTGTTCTGCTATTTTGCTACGGTAACTCTACCTACAATGAATGTACTTGAGTCCGGTCTTGAGCAGAAGTTCCTAATATGTGTTGTAAATGAGTTGTCGTTCAGTGGCCATGGGCTACAGTGATCACCGGCATCATTCTGTACACTGTGTGCTGTTGGGGACTGCAATTCGTTCTCATCGAGACAGACATCGTCAAGTTGTGGGTGCAACGTAAGTGTCTTTTCTCTTCTCTTGTACCAGACTGACTCTTTTTGATCACCCCATCCAAAAGATCAGACGTTCCAAAAGAGTGTTATTTGGTTAGTAATCGAGAATAGCAACTGATACTAACAATGCACTCTAGCCAAATGTGTTGACGGATGGCTGCAAATGATATTTTTGATTCATTATAAAAATATTTCATAGGAGAACATATTTTATTGCATTGTTTTGAAGTAGCCAAAAGAGTGTTCAAAGGGTATCCGACATGTTTTTAGTTGGCGGATTTTCCGTTAATGATTTCCGTAGAAATCCTGTGATCATGGATGATCCTGCGTTGATTGGGACACTATGTGTTTTGTCGAGTATCCGGAACTCTTTGAAATGTACCCACTTGGATGTTTTGATGAAACGTCGGAAAAACAGTCCGTATCAAATCAAATACCACGGGGGACCTTTCGTGCCGATGTTATTAACAGCAAAAATGGCCTTATGATTGCGGAATGGAATGAAATGATATGAGATTATAGGTTATAACTGACTTGTTTATTTGCATTTTGTCACACGATCTATGTGCTCAAATGATAAGGAATTTGAAAAATGGCTCCGCTTAATAGCAAAAAAAACAGGGAGATAAGAATGAAACTTTTACAAGACGTACAATTTGCAGAGGGAGGTCGTCTTAACGAGGAATTGAGTTATGCATCGAGGGTACAGGCAGAATTACGACATCGAATCAAGAGAGACACACCACAGGTACTGTAGCTATTGGAATATTATGTTTTATGGAATAGATTTATATTTTTTCTGACTTTATAGCGAAAATTCAGCCACGATTATTGTTTTCGTTTCAGCCAATCAGTCCGGCCGTCATGAAAAACATAAGTGGGCCTGCGTCAGTGGAATTACCAAATCTAAGTGATGGATTAGGAGGAGGATTTCAGGTACGATACTTTTTTGTTATATTGTTTATCGGGTAAAGAATCGACATCAATTGGTTAATACAGAATTCTACCATGTTTATGCATACCATGACACGTATCCGTTGCAGGTTGTGATCCAGACGCCGTCATACGATGGAGAGAATGCACTGACAAAAGACGCACTGTTGAGACACGTCAAACTGATGGAGGAGATCGCACAGTACAAAGTGGAATTGTTCGGAGAGTGAGTGACTTGTCTCTGTTATGTTTCAACATAATGTCAGGACACTTTTGCCACTATTTACTATATCTTTGTGCAACATGTTCGAAAATAGATCATTGAAGGACCTGGGGTCTATCCGATATCTGCTTCAAACCGCCCGGACCGAAAGGTGAGATTTAAATCTTTGGAGGGGGATAAATGAATCCATGTCAGGTGGCAGTGGTCCGCTCGGCAAACTGATGTCGAAAATGCTGACGAATATCATTCCATGCATTTGGATCACTCCCATTGACTGTTTCTGGGAAGGTTCGAAGCCTCTCGGACCCGATCCTCCATTGGCACTTGGGTGAGTACGGTATATGCTGGGAAATGGCTTCAATTCGGACATTGAACAGTAGTCTGCATTAATTGGATAACAGTAGCCATAACAGTATGATTTCAGAGAGGAGATTACGGCATTCGTCAGTTCTCTTCCCAAAGGCAACATCACATGGAAGAATCTGAATCCGACGGCAGTCGTTGACGAGGTCACAATGATACTAAACATATCTTCAAGAACTACTATTCCTTTGTACTCATTTATACTTCAACTAGACATTTCATTAACTGTCCTCAACCGATGAACTTTATACGTTTGCAGGTCTCTCAACTATTCGATATGGGTCCCATCGGTAACTTCTTCGAGAGAGTGAGTCAATCATTTCATTCACAACAATACTTCACTATCAACTTGGCCATTTCCGGTGGGGTCCTCAGTGGATGTATGCAAAGAATGAAGAAGTGAAGTGAAGGGGGGACCTGCCGCTTTGAGTGTTTCTTTTGCCTTGTCCAATCTCTTGAGTGCACTTGGCCCATTGGTTGTCTCTCTGGGTACAAGGGGTACAAGAGTTGAAAGATAAGTGCTGTGACGAGGAAAAACTGTGTCAATTGTAGTAACGGGAAGAGCTTATTTGAATCTTTGACAGAACAAAGCTGATAATATTTCGATATGCGCAAATGTAAATGAAATGAATTCATTAAGGCTGGAATTGATGCTGCATACCTGGACAGACATTGTATCGACCCTCTCGACCCCGAATGTCCCGATCTCGCACCCAACTACTTCAATCGATGCGAAGTTGGTCATTTTCATTGACTGTTCGTAGAACAAGATTTGTTTTTTAAAAGTTCGTTGGTCTCAACTATCAAATACCTTTCAGGCCCTGACAGCTTTCAACTCATGGAACAAGGCTCTTCCGGAGAACGAGCGAGTAACACTCACTAGAAGACCGTGAGTTATTGATTGATTTATGCTGGGAATACTGTATCCATCAAGTATTATCGTTCGTAATTGCATACGTTTCATCAGTCATTTGATGTTTTTTCTCGTGATTTCTCTTCATCGAAGAGATACCCGCGATATCACGTAGATTTTGGTGTTCTCCTGGTCGTTCTTTTCTGTTCTCATTGTGTAGAGATGTGTCCACTGTGTGTCTGTCTCATTTCGATCTCAATGAAGAGATCTCTAATTGGGGAAGATTACTGTATCTGCAGATACGTGGAGCACGAGCAGCAGGACATCACAGACGGAATCCTGACTGACATCTTCGGTGAGTGGGGGAAGAGGAAGGGGAAGGGGGACATTCGCTGAATGTCCCCATCAACACATTCGAGACACGACGTTTCATTCCTTAAACGGGTTCACAATGACATCATACACAGAGTGAATGTGAATGAGAGAATGGGTGGAAAGGGAAAGGAGGAATGGGTACAGACTGTTCCCCCACTCTCTCGTTCTTTTCCTTTCGCATATCAAATGACTCACCATCTCGTTTTCCTCTTGATCGTTCTCTTCTTTTTGTGTCCTTGCACCTGAAAGAAGAACCACAAAATATACGAGTGCACTTTTGGACCTTTTCGTTCGTGGAGGGATCATTTAGAAGAAAGGATATGACAAAAAATCTAAGATCGCTGTATACTGTAGCATCACGATATCTGGGTTTTTCTCTCGCAGTATAATGCTGACGGTACTTTAAGAAAAAAACTGCGGTGTTTAGTGACTTTTATAGCTCGAGCACGACAAGGAAATGGCATGGGCCATTGTTAATTGGGGAATAGAAGAAGTTGCTGTAGAGGGTAGAAGAGAGGGGTATTGTTGCAGGGAAGAGGAAGAAGCGAGCTGCGTCTCCCAGTGGTGGAAATGAGGACTACTATGCATATGATGATGAGAGTGACTACAAGACTGATAACTCGACTGGTACGCATATTTGAGGAGTTAGAGGGGTCAAAGACAACTGGATCTTGGACATTTGCGTCATAATGGTGAAATAGACGGATGCACATATATTCAATATCGAGCAAATGTACGTGACATAGTTGTCTTTCACTCGATGGAAGAATTCATGAAGAGAAGATTCTGTTCAGAATCAGCGAAGAAGCCTCCAAAGAACATTGAGTGCCTGGAGTACGGACTGGGTCTATTGGAATGGATGAATGCCAATCCAGACAAGTGGGGACAGTTCCTGACAGACAGGAAGAGACCAAAGTACCCTGACTATGGAGAGGTACCGTATACTTCAGCCTGAGACATACCGTAACCTCTTGTTCAGGTGATGACTGGTGGATGCCGTGGTTTCGGCAAGAAGATCATGGAGTGGCCAGAGGATCTGATTGTCGGAGGAATCACCCGTAATGGACACAAGTTGGGAGTTGCAGAGGCCCTTCAGTCTGTATTCCTTGTCGCCTCACCCGGTGAGGTTATGTATCATCGGGGCCATGAATAGGATGCTGAATTCTTTCCATTGATCATTTCTGTGTATTTTCCAACAAATATCTTTACAGGAGACGTGTACCATCGCTTCAAGAAGCCCACCGATGGCAAGCCCAATCAGGATATGAGGAGATGGAGCAGAGGACAGGTTGGAGACTCAGAGATACAGTATCCTGAAGGGCATTGATGTGCAGGCACGAGCCATCCTGGACACTTGGCAGAGGAACTTCACAAAGGCACTCTACCACCACAAGGCTAATCTTGAGGTTAGAAGAGGTTCACATTATTAAAATTTAGCATTATCAATTGTCACATTTATAGATTAAAATCATTTTGAATGCATATTTTTGTTTATATCTTACATCAACAATGATATGACAACACTTGAAATAACTTCAGACTAATAAATTAGTACAATGTTGTGTGCTTTCAGCAGCCTGGTCGTCGTGTGTTCCATCCTCTCGCTTCCACTTCAATTGCTGACATGTTGGAGGAATTCTCACAATTCAACTACACAATCATCATCATGGGATACATTCTTATGGTAAATACTCCTTATTCGAAGACACAATCTCATTCAAACCATTTTAGCTCATCTACGCTGCGTTCACTCAAATGCGCATCGAGGGAAGATGGTTGGCCATTCAGGTATATGGTATTGCACAGGCAAGAATACAGTAACCCTTTTCAGTCGAACGTAGCCCTTGCCCTTGTGGGTGTCGTATGGGTGACGTATTCTTCCATATGTGGTCTCGGTTTCTCAACCATAATGGGCATCAACTTCAATGCAGCCACTACTCAGGTACCGTATACCTATTTTTTCAATCTACGCTTTGTTGTAGTCTTTCATAGTCATTTATCAAAGCAAGGCAGTTGTTGAGCAGACAGACTTGATGAAAGTGATAGTGAATGGAAATGAGTGAATTAACTCTCTTCAGGTGGTTCCTTTCCTCTCACTTGGTCTCGGTATCGACGACATGTTCCTTCTCCTTCACAACTACGATGAGATATCCAATCTGGTAAGTGATATCATCTACAGATGTGTGACTTCTTTCACAATTAGTTCCGACCATCCTCATCTCCATTGACTCATCCCTTTCCCCCTTCAGGTGTACAAACGTGAGATGGGAGTACTTCTGAAGGAGACTGGAATGTCAGTCCTCGTCACTTCAACCAACAACATCCTCGCATTCTTCGCCGGTACCGTACTCCCCATCCCTGCACTCAGGAGTTTCTGCTCTCAGGTTAGAAGGTTACGGTATCAAAGAATATGGCCATACAGTAATCCTGTACTCGTAGCTAACACGTATCACTTTAGACTGCCATTCTGCTTGCCTTCAATCTCTTCTTCCTCATGGTTCTCTTCCCTGCATTCATTGCCATTGATCTGAAGAGAAGAAGAAAGGGAATCAGGTATACTGTATATATCGTATACATTCAATATTATAGTGATCAACGCTTGATTAAAATACATAACAAAGGGTTTCAAATATCAATGTTCTGTTCCAACAATGCACTTCACTTTCACCGACTAGCATAAAAACTCTTTTATTCAGAGATCTGGGATGGTGTCTTCCTCGTGGACAGGACAAGCTGAAGACTGCAGAGAGCAATGTCAGCGAGGTACGGTAGCCGACTTTTACCATTCACTACACATTCTCACACACACCTTTAGTTGAACAGCTTCCATTTGTTTGCTTTTACTGCATAATTGGTTGGCTTCATTACTTATTGCTACAATACAAACATTTGGCATTTATACAGAAAGCTGCTATTGATGGCAGTCAGAAGTACGAAAAGAATATAGCGGTACGTAACATCAGTCTCGGTAGAGTAAGGCATTTTTTCGGCCTTAGTTTTGCGATAACATCCCACAGCTATTTAGAAATACTCTAAATTAGAATAGTCAGGTTATGATTCAGATTAGTAGTCTCTATTAGCAGTAGAGTAACAGCTTTTCTCCCTAATATTGCATCGTTTTCTTTTGTTCTTCGGGTGGCAAGGGGCTTTTCATTGCAGTACCAGGTCTCGTCTCAGGCCCATCTGACTGCATTTGGAGGAAAGGGAGCGGCCCCCAATGGAACTGTTCACTCATTTGAGAGGAACGAACCATGGTACACTGTTGGAGGATTCCTCAAGAATCACTACATTCCAGTTCTCAAGAGAAAAGATGCTAGAGTGAGTCTTTATCCCTAATGTTCTCGAATAGTACAGTAACCCTAATCATTACAGTACGCTGTTCTCGGTCTGACCCTCTTTCTCGTTATCTTCGGACTCGTTGGAATGTACCGGAACACACTGGGACTGGAACTGTCTGATGTTCTGCCTGCACACACTGCCCCTGCTGCATTTATGGCTGTGAGTATCTTCGTGTTATTGTAGGATACGGTAGAGATCGTTGTGAGAATCCCCCTGATTGTGAGTGTTCCTGTGTATGTGATTTCGTTTAAACGATAGTTGTGTGGTTGCAGGCCCGTGAGAAATACTTTTCGTTCTACCCAATGTTTGCTGTTCTGAAAGGAGGAAGCATAGACCTTCCAAATCAACAGGCACAGATCGAACAGTTCAGACAGGATATCGGTCAGTGGCCTCAATCTAATGTGTACACTCTTACAATTAGCAATTTATTCATTATTTGTGCAACATTGTATACTTTTTGGAGACGTGAAATATCATAATATTGATTCTTGGCGTTTTCTCACAAATTGATACGAAGTGCGAGTTCTTGCAGGAAAGTCGTCCTTTGTGATTCGTGGAACGGACGGACAACCTCAAGAGTATTGGATGAGTCTGATGAGAACGTGGTTGGAGTCACTCGATGTTGCTGTCAAGAAGGCAATCGATAAGGGAGACATGATGGTCAGTGATAGTCCTCAATCGATCGATCAATCAGGCACACTGTAGGTGGGAGGAGAGATTCCTCCTGGGAAGAAGCCCGAACCGGAAGTTCTTATTGCACGAGCCCTTCTCTGCTCAGTAGGAACTACCTGGAATTGCTCAAGAGTCAGTTTAAATTAAATAAAGTTCAATTTTGATGAAATATTGCAGGTAGGAACTGTTAATCTGATAAAGAATGGAATCATCAATCCGGAAGGATTCTACAACTATGTCACTGCATGGTACAATGTGGACAACATGATGTACTACGTGTCTCAGGTACTGTACTTTTTGTGACTCTCGGAGGGAATTTGTGGTTTTCGAAGGGAATTCATTCTACCGTAACCCTTCCTGTTCAGGCAGCCTTCATTCCTGTTCCTCCTGGATGGGAGATCGATAACAACACTCTGGTGCCACCTGCACGGCCTCTGTTGTACACACAGATTCCCTTCTATCAATCAGGACTCACAAACACTCCTGTCATCGTCGAAATGATCAAGGTACATTGAATCTATGCACTTGATGCAACTTTTTCACGTCATTGTTTCTGGCGGCGGGTACAAAATGATTACAGAAATGAATGTACATAATGACTGAATGTTCAGGAAGTACGTGCGATCTGTGATGTGTATTCGGAGAATGGACTAGCTACTTTCCCCACTGGACTTGCATTCACTTTCTGGGAACAGTACCTGACACTCAGGTAAGATAGAGGGTTACTGTAGTAAAGGGTAAAGTCTTTCGGCATTCGAGGTGTTTCACCTCGGCCGATAGCTGCTAAGGTCATCTTCGTCATACTACTGTAGTCTTAATGTAGTCATACTTCACGTAAGCTCTAACCTATGAACGAAATGTTTCAGATGGAATCTCTTCCTGGCCATTGTCATCATTGCCGCTGCAGTGTTCACAGTCATTGCTACTCTCATCTTCAATCCGTATGCTGCAGCCATGGTGAGTACGGTAGTGAGAAGTACTGTAGGGGATACGGTATACTGTATTCTTCCATTGCACGAAGTGAATACATTCAGGTGATGGTGATTGTGGTGATCACGACGATTGAACTGGGAGGATTCATGGGTCTTTTCGGAGTCAAGGTGAGAGTACTGTAGTCTGAGAATGGGGATTACGGTATTGTGTCTTCAGATGAATCCCATCTCTGCAGTCACTTTGATCTGTGCAGTTGGAATCGGAGTCGAGTTCACTGCCCACGTGGTACTCGCATTCCTGACTGCACTCGGAAGTGTCGAGACCAGACTACAGGTAAGGGAGGGATACGGTAGATACAGTATTATTGAGGATAGGTATACGGTAATTAATGATGTCATTTCAGTCGTGTCTCACTCACATGTTTGTTCCTGTCTTCCACGGTGCCATCTCCACTCTGCTGGGAATTGTCATGCTTGTGTTTACCGAGGTTAGATGTTGTTTTATGCAGTTTTCAAGATTCTTTTTTACTGAATTATTTAGATTTTTTTCAAATTGTAAATTTTAATTATCCTTATTCAGTTCGATTTCGTCTTCAAGTACTTCTTCGTTGTGATGTCTGTTCTCGTTGTGATCGGGATCTTCAATGGTCTCTGTCTCCTTCCAGTTCTTCTCACTTTCATTGGACCCAAATGCGAGGTGAGAAAAGATTCTTTATTTCTGCTCCTTTTCAATTGTTTCATCCAGAAGTAGTGAGACCAGTGTCTCATTCACTTTAATATCTGTATAAGACCATTGCAATCCTTTCACCTTCATTCCTTCTCTTCTCCAGTTGATTCCTCGTGATGACCCGAATAGTCTTCCTGCACCTCCTCCATTGGCCCAGCAGAGAAAGGGAGATATGGAAGGAGGAGACAGTCTGAGGAGACGGAAAGGTCAGCATGTTACACTATGCATTTTATTTCATTTATCCATTAACAAAAAATATCGTGAGAAGCGAAAACAAAACGTTAATTAATTGTTTTCCCATCTTTTATTGAGTAATTGAGTAGAGATAGCATCCAATGACTCTGTGACTACATGAAGGTGTTGTTTCAGTTCGTGAGGAAGTGGAGATGGAGCCAGCCTCTCCTGCATCTTCTGGAGGAGACTCAGCAGATGGAAAGGACCACGGATTCCATGATTCACTCTCAACCATCTCAGAAGAACCTCACTCAAAACGTCTCTAAATGGTACCGTACCCTTTTCCTATATTCCTCATTTCTAAATTGAAACCAAATGATTAGCCCCTTCTATCTCTTTCTACAGCCATGCACTTCGTTCCGGTATAGATCTGTTGAATTATTTCGCATATTGAATACTTTGTAGAGCTTTTTCACACTTTTCCTGCATTATTTGTAGTTTTCTGTCCCGATTGTTCATGTAGAGATATGTTTTCTTTATTAAAAAGAGTTATATTTATGCACTATGATAGATTGCGCACTTTGACTGTGATACACATTCATTCCTTGTTCCCTTCTCCTTTTCCATTCTCATCTAGTCCTTTTCTCTATCCCATTCACTCACTATGGCACACATACCAATCCATTCTTGCCCCGGTGTCCCCCCGGTCCCTTCCCTTCTGCCTCTTTCTCCCACCACGGAGATTACGGTAGAAGTCGTGCCCTGAAGCTAATTGTGTTCTGCAATACGGGATGCCCACTATGCCCCCAGTTGTCTCTGTGTACTTGCATAATCGTATCACAGACTCCAGAAGAAGCAATGCTCGTCTTCCACTTTTTCTCTTGTAATAACATTCCCTTGCACATTGCTCATGATTCACAACACTCACTTGAGATACCCTACATATTCACAAATAAAACTATTTTCCGTAATATTGCGAATTTGGGAACAAACCCATTGATAGTTCATGAAAAATGTCATTCATCAAAGAATGTCTGATCTTGCACCAAGAACAATCAATAGTAATGAGAGTATACAGTAGAATGGAACTATCTGTGCCTAACGCAACCGATAAATGTCTTTCTGAAGAAAAAAAAACAATCGTCGGTCGTTTGTGCTCCAGGAAATTTATGCTAATGAAGGTTTCGCGACGCTGATCTGAAGAAATGGATTGAAGAAATGGATTGCTCATGCATCGTTTCCTAGTCATCACGAAGACGTTGTAGTTAATTGAATTAACTAAATTTCGAAACATTTTTGCATTCCAATGCCCTCGGTAGTTGCCCATCATAAATTGATTCGTTGCCGTAAATCAATTTATGATGGGCAATTACAGAGATTATACTAGCTACAATCTCGGTAGTTGCCCATCGTCCTCCACTATGCTCACATTCAGGCCATATAGTGGAAATTGGATAATTTATTGTTAGAGCAAGCGTTATTAACAGACAGACATCCACCCCGAAAAGATCCTGCTGGTTTCTGGATACTGAATGTGTCAACTTGCCTTTCGCTTCTTCTCACACTCAGCTAAATTTGTTCAAATTAGTCGGACACATAGAAAAATATCTGCTTTAAAAATGCAGCTATACCCCTCCAACTGACACACTCGACGACAGGACAATCTATTAGGTTGGGGAGAAAGTCTTGTCGTATTTTATTATTCCGATGTAGAAAAATCCCAGTGAACGCTAGGCAGTAATGGCATAGTGCATAGTTGTTGGCTACCTTTGGCCAACATGTATTCATAGCTTAGCTGCTTCATGCCTGCAACACAGCAAGCAGTAGGCTATCAAATTCCATGGTTGCCGTGAAGACCACGGATAATTTCTCTAGCTATATTTTCAGATAGCGAATTTTCCGGTCCAAACTAAATGTGCTCATGCATGGTCCGTGTCATGGACATTATCTGGCCCCAGCGAGAGACTTCTCAGCCAACAGAACTTTTCAGGGCAATTGATTTTGAAAAAAAGTGAAAAAAGGCCTTTTCATCCGAAAATGAGTGACAGCTCGTTTGCAAAAGCTACAGCAATCTGTTCAATCATCTTCCGGGTGGAACTTGCGCATTATCAATAGACTATAAATCCACATTCGATTATTGCTCTAAATGCCTTATTCAGGTAGCACGGGTAAAAATATTTGCCTAATTATTTATAAATGGCTAATTCCTGCATATCTTTTTTCGTTCTTTTCCTATTCTATACGTTTCACGGAACACGTATGCGCTATATGTAGCACTCGTCTCCCTGATTATAATTAACTACCAAGTTATACGGCCACTTCGTTTTAAAGGATATAATGAATGCATTTTCAAGAAACTCAAAAATGGTCCCGACTAGCATATTACCAGTTTTCACGAAAAATGCATTATATTTTTTATTTGTGTTCATACGTATCAACTTTCACAATTATTATTGGTTATGGACAGTAGAAGAGTAGGGCATTAATCTGCGCCCATCCCGTTGAATATCTTTTCCTTTTCGCCGAACTGTACATTTATTTCAAAAAATATCACCCGTTTGACTGTGTTTACCTTTTCCATCAGAACTTCGTAGTCATAGCACAAAATTAAAAGCCCTTCTAGGATATGTTGAGGACAGTTCCAACGCTGAATATAACCCACTAGTAAGTATATATGCTTTGCTCGAAAGTCCGGGAAAAATTGAGAAATCCGATGTTGAGGAGCTGCGAGGTGGTCAAACTGATACTGTTTTCCATAACTCCAGAAACAAGATGCATGCAGTCCCACATATTTTGTTCCAGAATGTCATCCTTGCCTACTATACATAACCACATACATTGAAATTGTGCAGCGTCTCTAAATAAAGATAGATGCTTTTCAAAAAATACGACAAGACTTTCTCCCCAACCTAATACATCTGAATTATATTCAGTGGAATCTACGGATATTTCTGCAGAAAAAAGCATATATTTTCTGCGTGTAGATAACGATGATTGTGTTGAAATGTGTTGCATTGACACTCACATCATAGAGGAAATGAATGCACCGCTAATTGTTATTCACTCGAAATCTGCTCAATTGATCAAACCAGTAAATGTGTGTTTATTCATTCATTGATTCTTCGTACATTGTACATTGTTCAGTCATTCTTATGCACATAACGAAGAGGACAACCCGTGAGGAACAGTAACAGATGAGAGCGAAAGATGCAGTGGCTGAGAGATTGTACGTGTCACGATGAGGGGAGAAGGGCAAGTGGGACTGTCAGATAGGGCGGAGTCAGAAGGGGGCTGGGCAAGGGGAGGGATGATTGAACTAGAGACCCGATTCTGCGATGCCCTCATCGTCTTCGAAGGCGTGATTGGCGTGGTTTGGTTTGAAGGTAGAGAATTGAGGAGGTGAGAGGGGAGGAGTTGAGGTGTCTTCCCGCAGACAATACAGTAGAGCATGATGGAGGAAGATGTACTGTTGCTGAAAAGAAGGAGATAGATTGAGGGATGAAGGGCACAGAGAAAAAAGAATGTCGGTTTGATTGACAAATTGACACTCTCAGCAGGCAAACCGACAGCTCTTCTGACAAATATTTTGTTTGTGAAGTGATACTCACCTCATTCTGTACCATATGACATCGTTCGAGTCTCATCTCGTAAACAGTTCCATATACATCCAATGGCTTCCCCGTTGCCATGATGTACATCAATCGATCGAGTGCCATGAATGTGCCCGATCGACCGACCCCCGCACTGCAAATGTATACTGTAATCCATGTGGATTATCCTAAATTATCTTCCGCGTGGGAGTTAATACCCTTACCTGCAGTGCACAACAACGGGCTTATTGGATGAAGAACGGGGAAGATCCTGTCGGAAAAGATGAGCGAATCTGAACGAGGACAAGGGATTAGTGGAAGACTGACTTTACTCTTCACATCCTATCAATAATGATAATAATAAGATAAAAAAGATAAAGAATAATAACCTAACGATTCCCTTGGGAGACTCTGGTACTCCGAAGTCCGGCCATGCCATGTAGTGCATGTGAAGGATGGAACGAGCAGCAAAAGGATTGGATAGAGGAGTGAGGAGAAGTTCACGAATGACCATCTCTTCTGTTTCTGTTTCTGTCAACATTGTGACCTAGAGGAGTGAGGATAAACAGAATAAGTCTTCCATTGTACATACCTCGATATCCCCGTACAATACACTCATGTGCTCCTTATCCGGCCAGTACTGATGACACTTGTCCCTTCCCTTCTCAATACACTTCGTAAGGGCGATGATGGCTGGACATTGCTGCTCGAACACCTGAAGACACATCCTGAGTCCAGAAGTCCAGAGTGACTGTATCCAGGAGACTCTTCACTCAGGAAAGTCAACTGACCATTCTCCAGAATGCATCTCTTGTAGAAGGGAGTGGTCCTTGTGCAGCAATGAACTCTCTTCTTGAATGTGCTCCCTGCAACATCTCACTCTATTTGAGGTCCTTCTCCTTGTTTTGAATGTATTCCTCGCAGTTGAGTGGGGGGGGGGGATTCCCCTTCTTCTCCTCCTACTTCATTCCCATTCAACCCACCCACTCTTTCTACTGTCGAGAGTGACGTGATTGTGTTGTATTGTGGATTAGAGAGAAGAACACAAACTTCCCTTCTTCTTCTTCCCTTTTCCCCTTCACCTTCTTTTCTTTCCTACTTTGCGTCGCCAAAACGTCATTGCGGCGCCGTTTTGAATGGGAATTCGGGACACAAGCAGAGTGGGAATTGTCAAATGTTGTGCGCACCACGAGTGCAATTTGCCAACACACACCACACATCAAAGTTGGCATACGGTAGTAAGGAGTACTTACAGGCATGAAGTTTGCATTGATGTAGTCCTCTCCCTCCTCATCATCAGCTGCTATCAATTTGACCCGAGAGTGATCGTATCTGCAAGTGAGATCATTTGAATTCCCGCATACTGGCAAAATGGGCGGGAAACGTACGGTAGAATGTTAGTGAATCGGTTCTTTGCCCTGTTCACGGCACTTTCTGCAGCTGAAGACGATGCCCCCAGTCCAATGTTGCGGAGAAGCTGAAATGGAAAGGTCTCTGTCTGCCTGAACCCTCTTCTCTTTCCCCATGTCTCTCACCCCCAAAAACTATTCGTAGTCCGCGCATTATGATAATGACGGAACTACTGTGTTTAGCGGCCATTCCCACATTCGGGATGCAAATGGAATGCGAAACAACTTATTGCAAGAGAGAACATCATTGTTATGTGGTTGATTTGATGAGAGGAGTATCCCCTTTTGACAGAAAAATGAAGTTCTTTCCCTTTCCTCTCTGTGTTCCCATCTGCTATTGTTTGGCACGCGGCCAGAAGAAGTGGGAGGATGATGAGAGAGAGAGTGAAGGAATGAAGAGAGTCGAGAGAAAGAGTGAGACTTCACCCCCAAAGAGAACGACAAACCCCCTCAGGCGACCATTGTTCCAGTGCAAACAAATACGTAATTCGAATGTAAACACCCTATGTGATCTGGGAATGAGAATGGAGAGGTCGACTAGTGGTTCAAATACGGTAAATTTATCGTCATTCTTTTCCGCCGCGCTGTTGTCTCATTCCCTCATAGAGAACAACGCGGCGGAGTGGAATGACAACAAATTTACCGATTTAGAACCCCCTAATGTCGACCCTTCAATTGTCCCACCTCGTATTCCTCTGAGAATCTGAAGTCGGAATCCGCTGACATGATCCGTACATGTTCTGCGAAGCGATCCAATGCAATGGGGCGACTGCAAAATGATTCATTGTTGCACGTCACGAAGGAGTTGTGAAAGATATTGGGACAAATATAGCCAGAGTGAACTCTTCTGCTCATAAAGAATTGATGAAGTGGATTACGTTCTGTTGGTGTCGACTCCTGCAGCAATTGTGGATGGAATAGGACGGGGAAGTGAAGGGAGTCCATCCAATCTGAAGGAGGACTGACGTTGCCTCATTATGGTTTGTTTGTCTAAGAACACCTTTCCAGTAACAGAATGTAGTGAACGACTACAATGAACACAGTACAACTCCCACCTGTGGTCGACTCCCGTTCTCTCCCTCAGACTTCCACATCGACGAGGACCAGAAGATCCAGGCTGAAGGCCTCCTGAGACAACCTTCCCCACGGGAGAACGAGGATGAGCAGACACTCCGTTCTACAAAGGAATTTGTATGAAACGTATCCATCGTGGGTTTGAGAGCGTTCTGTGAATCTCATACGACCCTGGATTGCGTTTCAATATTGGACTCGACCGTTTGCACAGAGGGGGGAATCCCTGGGAATGAATCAGAATGGGGGGGGGGAAGAGGGGGTGGAAAGGGAATCAGAAAAGGAAAGGGGGAGGATGTTTTCGGATGTTATCTCTATCTATTCACGGCGGTATCATTGCAAAAGAGAGTGAGAAGGGGATTGACTGTACTGTCGTTATCTGTGTGGGGGAGGAAGGGACAATCACTAAAGGACAACCAATCACAACACATATTTACAGCCCCTACCCGTAATCAACCAGTCACCACTACGTAATACCAAGCAAATGAATACAACATAGAGGTTTCCTAATTCAAGAATACCGTAATCAACTGACCGTATGGGATACGGTAATGGGAGTGGCGGTAGAGTCGAGTCCCAATCTTGCGAGACATTCAGCCGCTCTCTCAGTCATCATCATTCTGAGTGCGGCCCACTGTCCCTCCTTCGAGGGATCCTCCAACGGTCTCCTGCAACGAAGACACGGGTTACGGTATGAGATGAGACGGGTGTTTGCATTACTTTGAGTGAGACAAACACTTGAATGGAACAGCTGAAGGAAGCCATCATTTGCTCTTTTCTGAGAGTAAGAAGACCTATCAGGAAAGAAGGAAAAGATTGGGTTGCTCAATTTGGAGTCTTGGAAGGAAGAAGAATGTAGTAGGAAGACAAAAAGGGGGAGTGCGGGGGTTCGGAATGGGAGGAGACTATTCGGATAGGGAGGGAGGGGAGAAGAGAAGAAGGGACCATAACAGATGAAGTCTGCAGAAAAGTGGAATGGGTAAAGAGGGGGCAACGAATAAAGGTAATCGTCCCTACGTAATACGTGGTGGTTATTCTTGGTCTATTGAGGCATGCAAATAGCGCCCCTTTCTCGTATTCCAAATAATGGAGGTCCTCTTGAGAAAAGGAGAATGAATTGTGAGTGGGAGAATAGAACAAACAATTGAGGAGAACGGAAGCTTAGAGAGATGAAATGGGATCCGATTGGAGGAAAAGGAAAGGTCTGATAGGAGAGAGGGGAAGAGAAGAAGTAACAACGAAGTTATGGGCTGAGAAGGGAGGAAGACCAAAATAGAAGAGGAGGAGGAGGAGAGGAGACCTCCTACACTAAAGAGGAGGCCTTCTTTTGCACGAAAAGGAGTCATTCCCCCTTGTGAATGGTTGTTTCTAGAGGCAACAGTCAAATGGGAGAAGGAGAGGACATCTTAGGAGGGAAGAAGAATGACAAAGTGGGCACAGGAAGTGAAGAAGAGACCGGAAGAAGAGGAGCCAAGGTGAGAACTGTTCCATTCACACACACTCTCTCATTCCCTCTCCTTCTCTTCTCTTCTCTCTCATCCTCCAAAATGGTTCCCACCACAATCTTGCGCATTCTCTAATTGTGAACACAGAGGAATGAGGAAGATGAACAAGGGAGGGGAAGTATAGTCAAAAGACCAATGAATTAGGAATAAATTTATGAATTGCTTACTTGTCGCGTGTTCCGCTGCTGCAGATGAAAATGCAGCCGACGATGGCGACAGCGACGACCACGAGGAAGAGGGAACCGACCAGGGCCCAGGTGGTCAGAGGGGGTGCTGAGGAGTCTGAATGTGATACTGTAGATGAGGGAGTCAGTCTTATGAATGAACTCCACAACTCGGACAATATCAGCGATAGAAATAGTTATTATCCACGAATAAGAGTTGGAAGTCTATAAAGTGATCATATAGATTTCACCATAAGAGAATGAAATGTGCTTGTGTGATGAGTGGCGCCCCTATTTTGACGGGCGTTTCAAATTGATGGAAAGACACAGCAAAGAGAGATTCCGTCTACGCACAGAATGTCTACGCAAGTCGTTCCATTTGTGCATAAGGTAGTAAATGAGAGTAGATGATGAAAGAAGGACAGAGACCACCCCATCTAAGGAGAAGCCACTTCATTCTTATGGGGGAAGTGAGGGGGAGGAGACGATGACTACCACGCGCATCCCAAATGAATGGAGGAAATGAAAGAGCACAGAGTGGAAGGAAGTTGGGGAGGTCAGTCCTCAATGAACTCAGGAACATTGAGGAGAATGATCAGGAGAGCAGGATGGGTGTTCTGAATGAGAGGACGAGAGGGGGGAGAGGGGGTGAGGAGAGAGAGAGAAGTGATCGTGGATGCTTCCCCGTACAGTGGACGCTATTCATGTTGATGTGAGTGTCATCAGGAGAGAGATATGGGAAGAGGATGAGAGACCAGAGAAAGAGAGGAATAGAGAGAGGGTAGAGGGCGGAGGGGCGGGGGAGAAAGTTCCCTGAGTGGAGGCGGGAAGGGAAGAACATTCATAATGTGCATGTGCAAAACAACGAGAAGCGCAGTGGGAGGGGGGGGAATCCCTCCCAAGTAGAGAGTGGGGGTAGTCTATCCGAGAAGCTAAAGGAGAAGATTAGACGATGAGATCACAAATCCCCACTCTGGTCAGAAGGGGAGGAAAAGTTCTCGACATTTCCATGGATTGAGGAGAAAGACTCAAAAACAACGATGAAATATCTATAAAGTAAAGTTCCGTGCGAATATCTTCAGAAATTGGGGATGATCACAGGTTCGAAGGAGATATTATCTATGAAGCGTCACATGTTTGTCATAGAATACTGACCTGTGGATACTGTAGTTGAGAGGGGACTGTCCGTGTGAAGAGTGGGAGTTGTGTAGAGTCGGACTCGGAATCTGTACTTTGTGGATGGTTTGATGGGACCGTTACAGACGAAGTTGAGTGGAAGAGAAAGACACGAAGAATCGACTCCGATCTCCTGAATGAAGTCAATTCAGCGATGATTTATCAAATCTCGGGGCAATTTATCATATAAACCGGATTTATCTGCTCGGATCGGATATGGGGATTGGGAAGGGAGAGACTGTTGGGGAATGATATGGAATCATGACGTCTCCCCCTTTACTCAATGACACTTCAGAATGAAAGATGAAGAAGGGGAGTGAATGAGAAGAGAGAAAGAGACTCCTTATGAATACGAGTCATCTTTGTGGAGGAATGAGAAGTGGATCATTCAAAAACAACAATCATATGATGTTCTGACTACTACTGGAGGGGGTAGATGACTGAGATTAATGTCACTATTCATAGCAAAAGAATGTGTGACTTGACGAGGAGTAGGATAGTGACGTGTAGACTGTCATAATAAGGATATAACGAGGTGCGTCCCTTTTCCTTCTCTTCATCTCAGATTCATTCCAACTTGTGACGTTTACTCAAGGGAGGGAGGGTCATTCCTCTTCACATGATTAACTAAGATGACCTCATGAGACTACGAGGGTGGATCATCAAGGGGATTAAGATGCAATCTGAGTGGAAGAAGGAAAACGGAAGTACAATGAGACCAAGAAGTGTTTAATGCATAGCAATAACAGAAACATCCTCACTAATGGGACTAATCTAGAGAGGGGATGAGTGTGGGTGGACTGAGTGATAAAGTGAAGAAGTCTCATGTCACTTCCCTGTGACAACTGTTCAGAGGAGGCACACAACTTATACTGCGGGAGGGGAACTGGTTCCAAGGGGTTCCAATCGAAATACAATCACAACTTATTGCAAGGAGAACGGAAAAATATTTTGAACTTATTTCTCATCTATTTGCTTTCTGTTCTCAATGAACTGACTAGATTTCTAAAACTATAGTAAAGTGCATTGTTCATTCGTCATATTACCTCGAAGACTTTGTATCTGCGATAGACAATCGGTTCGAGTGGATTAGATGAGTGAGAAATGCCCTTAGTATCACTTTATAATCTTTAGAACTGACCACTTCAGTAGGCAGAGTAGCTTGTGGTTCTCGATCGAATACAGCTGCCGTGTACGTTGGCCACTTTTCCAGTTGTTGTACTTCAGCCCACGTCTATAAGTACATTGTAGATCGTGGGAACCGTGGTGTTTGGTATGTCTAGCCACCTATCTACTCCGTGATGGTGCGTGGGATCTCACGTGCTAAGTCGACAATAGAGTGAATAGTGAAGGATGTTGTGTCTTCCCCTCATTGCACGGACGATATTTCTTATGCAGGCGGGGGTGGGAGAAGAAGAGGAAACATACGTAAGAAGAGTTGGAGGAGGAAAGAAAATCATCGAAGACGTGGCCGTCTGGAGAGACTTCAGAGACGAGGATGGAATACCTGAGGAGACATCAATTAGACAGTCAAGGAAGTAGAGACAGAGATGAGTACCTGATGATGGGACCATTTCTGGAGTCAAAGAGGGTTGGAGTGAGGATGAGTGTCAAGGTGGAACTTGTTATGGAAGAATCAACGATCACGGGAGGAATTGTCGGACGAGGAGGGGCTGAATGATCAATATCAACTAACAAAATATAATATTGGGTGGGAAAATGAATGATTCTTCGAATTTGTCCAACAAAACATTTTCCCGAAATGTCTTTTCGTGGAATATGGATGTATCCAAAATGAATGGTTTTTGAGAAAATTGTACCCACTCACTTTAAAGGAGCTGTGCCACGAACTTTTTCGACTATAAACTGGAAGCGCAGTTCGATTTGTCTCCTTCTGATAGGAAGAGCTGCGAAAGTCGCACATTTTTCTGATTTTTCTCTGATTTTACACAACGTACGAAAGTTGAGGGGTACTGTAGTTTAAGAGGGATCTTTGATCAAGCAAAAGTAGTGTTGGAAAACCTGGGGGAGAGGAAGAGGGGGCGAGAGACAACGGCGAGTGAAGAGACGCAGAGAAAGTCATAGTGGCAAAAATAACTTACCATGAACGGGCATGGTGAGATTGGGTGCATCCGATAGTGCTGGAGGATCGCCCATTCCAGCCTCCGTTACAGCCCTCAATATCGATTGTCATTCAGGATTACGGTATTTATTAGGTACTTGATGAGGAATGAGTATGTGTGTCCTCCCTTGAGTCCATCCACAACTGCTTCCATCTTTGTCTCTTGTCTTGTGGATGCCCCCACGTTCACTGACCATTGATCGCCATTCTGCAACACATCAATTCAAATAACCCCACGTTTCGAACAGCTGCGTTGTTAATTTATAAAATACTTTGCGATATCTTTTTCTGACGGTAAGATTCCAATATTGATTACGGTGTTATCATTCTCAAAAACCGTATGAAGTTGTGGACAGATTTAAACGCGCGGCAGTTGCAGTTTCGCTTTTCTGTCTTTCACGTATTTAATATTCCTGAACCTTGTTTCTAGTTGTTGTCAGAAATAGATGTTTTATGCTACTGTAATTCGTTCCCACCTCCGGTTTGATCTCAACCACGTAATGGGTGACAATTCCATTGGGAAGAGAAGGTTGCAACCATCGAAGTTGGACAGAATACGAATTGATGGCAGAGACAGATGGAGACTGAACGGGGCCTGGTCGGTCCTGAACAGAAGAGCATTGGATACTGTAGGATTGGATATAGGGTACCTGTCGGGTGACGAAGCTCAGTGGTCTCATTGTTCTGGATGCAGCTGGACAGGTTGATGCTGTCGATCCACACAAGACCTGGAGAGAATGCTGAAGGAGGAGGAGAAGAGGGTTACGGTACCTGAGCATTGGTCGTGTATTTATGGTAGGGTCTCAATCCATCCAGGGGAATGTCTGATACGTTGATTGGAAGTGGGAGATGCCTGGAAATTGTTTTATTATTGTTGAATGTGAGCTACGCAGCAGGCTTTCAAAATCGGTAAATTTATCGTATTTTTTCTCCGAAGCGCGGTTATCTCATTATCAGATAAACAACAGCGCTGTGAGAAGAATAACGACAAATTTACTGATTTATTATAGAACTCATAATACGCAATATATGGCTGCATTGAAGGGTCTAATGAGTAAAACATAAATGACCTGTCAAAGACAGCGAGACCGTGCTCATCGTTGACTATGACAAGTGTCTGGCAGTCAGAAGATGACGACGGAACTTCTGAAGGCTGAAGGGCTGAGAGACGAAGAGAGGCCACTGTACGGGCTGAAAGGGGAGGATTACGGTAGAATGAGAGATACTGTACTGACAGACAGAATGGAGAGAAACGTCGAGAGGAGATGGAGAGACACGAATAGACTCATCATAACGGTGTTCAGACACGATTCCGGATGGAGTGACTGTGTACATTTGGACCTGGAACGACATCTTGATATTTGAATCAATATGGCTACCGTACCCTGTAACAGGATCCCATGACGAGTCCTGGCACGAAAATCGGTCTGAAGGAGGCTGGTGATGACTCGAATGTTCGAGAATCATTGACTGTCTTGTAGGGTGAAACACGAACGTGAAGGAGAGAACCATCACCGACGAGCTAAAAATTTATCTTTATTTATCTAGCTGAAGAACTAGCAGTGGAATGAAAATTCCTAAAACAGTGAGACTGATCTTTTGAAAGATACCTTCGTCCATAGCTCCTTGAGTCTTTCCACAGCCACTTCAGACGAAGGCCAAGCAATCTCTAACCCTCCTCTTGCTTCCTGAAATCTTTGTTGATATTGAATGAAAAGTGGGAGGATAACCTGAATGTTCAGTCCAAATGCTTCAATGTCAAATGCAGGAGGAAGGGAAAGACTCCGTTGAACCTTGGAACTCTTCATTCCAAGAGAATTAGTCTGCACTGACAACTGAAAGAGATCATTCATTGAGTGATGTCCACTGATATTACGGGATTATCTCATATTGAACATAATTACAAAAACTAAATTGATTCGAAAAATGTAAAATGCAAGCAAATTCCACATTAGTACCTCGTATCTCTCTCCTGGTTTGAGTGGCTGCAGAAACTCGCAAACTGTTTCGTTTCCCTCCACCCTCGCTGTTGCATCCACACGGTGGAGAGATTCTAAACGACTACGGTAGCAGAGCATATCGATCGATTACTGCACAAGGGATTACGGTACCTGATACAACAGTGAGTGAGCATCCATCCACTCTTCCTTCCTCTGCCAAATCTGCCCAGATACGGTATTTGGACGACCATGTATCAGCACGAACCTACAAGTGGGCGTTTTAAAATAAATGCCTAATAATAACAAAAGAGGCGCAAAAATCAATTGGAAAATACAAGACATATTAGTGGATAAAAATCTGAAACATACATTGAGTGTACTAGGCGGTCGTGGTTTTGTTGTATGCTCAACAGTGACTGGAATCGAGGCCACAGATGTCTTCACTACCTACAAGGATCAGCCTGTTGATTTATCTAATCAACCAAGGACGAGAAGAAAATCCTACCGTAACCGAGAACGTCGCAGTGGTTCCCGATGTCAGATTGTCGCAGGCCGTGAAGGATCGAGTTGACGAAGCCGCTGACTCCTGAAGATAATATCAAGGTTACGGTAGCTGAGGGTTTGAGAGAACCTTAGCCATCTCTCCTCCAATGGGTCCATAGGCAACTTCGAAATGGTCGACGCCGGAGGTTGGAGGGAGGGTCCATGTGAGATTGACACAGGAAGATGATGCATCGATGGCAGTAAGTGAGGACACTTTGAGAGGCACTGAAAGAGGAGGAAGAATAGAGAGACGAGGAGGAGGAAGGGATTGAGGATGTGGTAATTCATAGTATGAATTTCATACTACTCTGTCTCACTGAGAGACAGTAGCTATGGAGGGAAGAATGGCAACAACATGATGTGTACTTCGTGTAAATGAAGTAATAGTGACATACTGGTTGTGAGTGTCGCCTTCCATGGTCTGCTCTTGACACTATCCTTCACAGCAATGATGGAGACATCGTAGTCACGGCCAGGGTTCAGTCTGAATGATAATATTTACTGCAGCATTCAAGATATTGAGGATAATGTTACATTATCAAACGAAACGCATATGGAAGACATGCCTGGCAATGGCTAAACGTGTATTTGAAACGCACCTGTTGAGGAACAATTCCAATTGTTTCTGTCCTTCGATACTTGCAATCTCCAGACGGGGAAAGATCTGGTCAGAATCCAACTGTCGATAGTCAACGAGAAATTGATCCTGAGAAGAAAAGATATTCGATGTGCGGTCGACAATGAAAATTGACTAGCCATGCAAAATGCTACATCGGGTATTGTGCTTTGATATACACATACAATAAAAATCTGATGATTCTGCAGAAATGGTACCTGTAGTGCTTTATCGAGTAGCGTAGTCTTCATTGTGATGTTAGTTTCTGATGCAACGATTGATGCACCACGTTGGCCAAAGTCAGGAGCCTGAATGATACGGTTATGATCATCTCTGTCTGTTCTACATCTATCTACAATATGTATCTAGTCCATGAAACATATCTGTCCCCCCTTTAATCTCCTCACCCTTGGATGCATAATGACATCTTTTTCCTTGACGACAGTACTCGCATTCTCTTTCCTTCCCACCAGCATCACCCTACAATTCACAACTTGTCTTCCAATAATAAGAAGTGCCAATTAGAATGGACGGGATTTATCCCCTTTCACTGGGTGGTCTCCCCCCTCACAGACAAGGTTATGAAGGGCACACATAACACTCTACTTGACGGAGAGAAGTGAAAGTAAACATCTCAATGACCATCCAACATTGTCTCGGTTCCACCCCGCGTGGGGATATGTTTCAGGGGAAGGCGCCAATAAGAGGATATTTGTAATTCCGAAATGTGATACTTGTAATGGTGTCCTGGATGGAGATTGTGAATGTTGATGGAGGCTGCATTGGATCCAGAAGCGAGAAATGTACGAATGGCATCACGGACGTTCTCGGGACTAAAATAGTGCATTTCATATTCATTTTCACTGATTACGGAGGTGAATTCGTGTTTCGTTGGATAGAGAAAGGTGCCGTTCACTGAAGGGTGAAAGACAGCTGCTCCACGGATTGCGCCATAATGATAAAATGGACATTTGAGCAGGGCATTTATGCCATATTTGTCAAATCCATCATTATGGTGCAAATGTCGCAGCTGTCTTTCTTTACATCAGTAATTGTTCGCGGTAGAATTACAGAATGTGTGTCAACTCACGATAGATCGATGACTTTTGCGATGTATTGATTGAATTGTCTGTTGCCCGGAGTCAATTTGACAATGATTCTGGATGAAGGTTCCTTATCGTCTTTCTCAATGTAAATGTCCTCCTGAAATGAACTTCTTGACTCAACTCTTGACCTCATTGAACTACAGTAACTGCGAATTGGGGCTAAACCCTCTGGTGTTTCTGGTCAAGTATTCCCTCATCAAGGGACACATCTCAAGTGCCGTCTTCTCGTCCTTCTTCACTGTTTCCCGTGGGAGAAACAAAGGATTGCCATTCGTTGTCTCCTTCCGGTCTCTCACAAAAAGACAGCCTAGTCAAGGGCTTTTCTCCCGTTCCCGCTACGATGGAGGGCAGTGACAATTAGGGGATCAAAATGGGTAAATCTTGTCGTCATTCATCTCCACAGCGTGGTTGTCTATCAGGGGAAAGGACAGCCGCTTTCCGGAGGAGAATGACGATAAATTTACCGATTTAGAATCCCTAGTGAACATCTTTCTCTCTGTCCTCTCTATCACTTTCTATACATTCTGTAGTCAGACAATGAGTCTCCTTCACTCAACAACTTATTCCATGTGTCCCACTTTCTCTGATTATCCAATGGAACGGAACACGCACAAAACACACCCACAATTCCTTTGTGAGTGGACGGAATCCAATCATCACTTTCCCCTCTCTCCCCTCTCCTAAGAGGTTGTCTCTCGCGCTCACCGGTTGATTTACAAGAAAGGAGAAAGTATGACAATCGCTCGTGCTCATCTCTCAACAGAAAAGGTAATGACCCGAAATAGCCGAAATTGGAGGGCATACAAGATGGACAAGGGGATAAGAAGGAGAGGATTAACGTCACCTTAGACTGTCTGACGATTACGTCATCTTCTGTTATGATAAGTGCTTACCTGAGGGAGTGTAGAGGGGAGTGAGGTAGATGAAGGAGGAGTGAAGTCATCTGAAAGAGTGAATAGGGTCAAAGACAACGACGCCATGGACATTTGTGCCATAATGGTCACATTGTCACGGCTCAAGTATCCATTTCACTATCACGGCGTAAATGTCCATGGCCCTCTTCTATTTCGCCCAGGGAATCATCTACAGGTCAATGGTAATGATTATGGCGCCCCCACTCTTGAGTAAACCTTATTATATGGCGGGGGACGAAGGTCAAAAGGGGGATTCCAATAGAGGACAATGGGGGGGGATGATCCCTTCTGGTGGTTATATGAGATCTTTCACTCACCTTTCGCGTCAGATTGTAGAATAAAGAGAAGAAGAAGAACGAATCTCAACTGAAATGGATACTCTCTCACATCTGCATTCATACCCTTTTTAGGATTGAATACAGTCCTTTGTTTGTTTACAGCCTGTGTATCTCGATCTACGGTCAGCCGGGTCAGCTCTTAGGTCAGACTTCTGTCCGAGATAGAACATAAATAAATCATGACACGCAGCTGGCAGCCAATGCAAAGAAGTGGTAGAGCTACTCAATCAATCAAAGAGTAACATTCTATCGGTGAATCATTCTCCCCTCACAGTCATGAATCAACCCTTTTCTCTGTCAAAAAAGAGTGCTAGAATCTCGTGATTGAAAGGGGAGACTGATCAGAGAAGAAAGAGGGGATCATAGCCAGTACTCTTTTATTGTTATCGCCACTCATCTAATAGAGATTCCTTACAGATTGCAATCAGCGCACGAGGGGTAGAGGAAATTGATCGCCTATCTTTTTCCATGATTGAGCAATAAAAAATGAAATGAAAAAAAGCAAAAAATGTACTGACCCTGACTCTATTTCCATTGGCTACTATCATGTCTTGACAGTCGTTGTCACCTCATTTGACTCCTGAAAGAAACTGATTATCCCCCCTTCTCATCCCTTTGTGGAAGGACGCTTCCCCATGAGGAGAAGCTCAGAAATGGAGTCGAAGAGGACAAACAACGGGAAGGAAGGGAGACTTCACTCACTGTACATCGTGAGTGAAAAGAGGGGATGGGTTCAAATTAGGGTTGGCAGTTTGTATGCGAGATCAGTTATGTTTCATGGAAGATATATCTTAAAGTATATGGTCGCGTTGAAACGTATGAAAAAAAGGAAATCAAACTGCCAACCCTAAGCTTCCTACTTGAAAGGTGCGGGAATGGCGAAAAGTGAACGAGAACGGAGTGTGTCTTGAGGGAAAGGAAGAACGTGAATGAAGGAGTGAAGTGAGAGAGTAAGGGAATGAGAGAAAGTACAGAGAAAGAGAGACACTTCCACTTGGAGTGACCAGTTGGGATCAGATCAGGATGAGAAAGAGGAGGAATGAGGGAAGAGGGGACTGTATATGCAAATGGAAGGAAGGGAAGAGATGTCATTAGTGGACAGAGTCACAGTTACTTCCACCCCCTCTACTCACACTGTCCAATGTCCATTCACAAGACATTGTCGACCGGTTACGGCAATTGGGAAGAGTTCGGGGGAAAGGGACTGGGATATGGGTAGGAAATACAAGCAAGAGTACATTTTTCTGTCAAATTCCCTCGGAGCGGATGTCTCTGCAATATGATGGACAACAGCTTCTTGGGAATTAGATGACAGAAAAATATTCTTTTGCTTGGACCGCCATAGATTTGGGGGAGGGTCGGAAGAGACACAGTCCATGATTCAAGGTTAGGGTAAAACAGGGCTGAAAGGTCAGTGGATGGGGGAATGGAAGAGAGGAGGAGGAGTAATTGGGCATGAAATGGAAGGCGGCAACTGTTTCTGATGAATGACAAGGGAGAAGATAACTGGAGAGGAGAAAAAGGGGAAACTATTAGTTTAAAGAAAACAAGCAGAAGGGCATTATTCAGTCCTTATATTCCCACGGAGCGGTCGTCTATAACACGAAAGAGACAACTGCTCCGAATGAATAAGAGGACAGAAAAATGGACTTCTGCTTGCTTTCCCTACCCTAGAAAGTATTTGGAGGGAGAAGCTGGGAATGGAGACAGTCTGTGTGAGAGAATAGTCTCAGTTGAGAGTGGAGGGGATCAGATGACGCCAAGTGGGTGGAGGCCCCCTTGAGTGGAAGATTGGCAGAAGGAAGAAGGTATAACCTTGAGGGAAGGAATGACAGTGGTTGACTGTGGGGAAGCGCCATCCCTCTCTTTCTCTCTTCTCTATTCAATCTCTCTCTACACACGAAATCGTTCTTCTCTCAAGTGGATCATTGTTCAGAAGAGTCAGCCCGACAATTACTCAGTTCATAGAGTATCGCAAAAACCTCCACAGGCATAATTCCTATTGAACATCCACTCAAACCCCATTGAAAAACCCAATTTGCGATTCCTTCTACAGTAATTACTAGCGCAGGCGCGCGCCCTGTGGCATAACGGTTACACATTAGTTTTTTTGGCATTTATCTCTTTTTTGCTTGTCGTCGTTCAGTTTCATTTAATTTATGATATTTTACTTGAAGAAGATGATGTTTGTTTCAGAGTCAAAGTGGGCTCAACATTTCGTCGTTGGCAACTGTCTTCTGAAGAGGGCGCTGTGCCTGTATTGATGAGAGAAGGAGTCGCTTCCTCTCGTACTCCTATCATAATCAGACTCGAACTGAAGGCAGGAGCTCTATCCGTCGATTTTGCCGATCTACAATACATCATGGCAGACACTGGTATGGGAACAGTTTGGTATTCTTGAAATTAATTACTCGAAAAGGCTTTGTTGTGTGAGTATTGTGAAATCGTGCGCAGTGGCAGTCGATATTGCCCCGCTGGCATCCATCCCCCACATGGCATTTCATTAATGTCAACGCCGAAAATGAATTCTTTCATTTTGTTTCAATTCCAAGCGTTTTAGTTTTACAATTCTAAAAATGGATGCTTTTGCAACTGCCGTTTCTAGCAGCTAAATATAAGGTATGGTTCGCGTACCAACTCTGTTCTGGATACTTCATGTAGTGGATAAATTATTTGCAGTTTGTGAATGATTGTGATTGAGGTAAGAGTCGTGCAAGGAGCGAGCCCGTTGTGGACGGTCGAGTGATGAAGAGTACGTCTCCATCCAGTGTACAAAGTACGCATTCAAAGGAGGATGCGCCCCTTGGCAGACCAAGTTCACA
Source organism: Diplogasteroides magnus (assembly GCA_014805445.1). Lineage (NCBI taxonomy): Eukaryota > Metazoa > Nematoda > Chromadorea > Rhabditida > Diplogasteroididae > Diplogasteroides > Diplogasteroides magnus. Next base: position 13,143 of record JACMIF010000096.1, on the reverse strand, counting down.
GGCTGGAAAACCAAAGGTCGGAGTTACTACTTTTCATTTGATTCAATTCTTTTTGTGAAATGCTGATGAATATTCTCCTTACAGCGTCGTAATCATCGAGGTGCCCGCACGTATTCAGAAGTAGTTGTGGAGACGATTGAGAGGGATGATGAGGGAATGAGCAATGAACAGATCAAAGGTATTACAGTTTTGGATTGGCATTTTCAAAGCTTTTCGGACTTTATCTAATGTGGTGGCCCAAATGATAACTTGGACGTTTTGGAACCGTACTTTTTAGAACCGGGTTCAAAATCATAGTTCAAAATGTGATGCAGCCGGGGGTCAAAGGCGGGTCGGTGTGAAAAGATTTCCCACCGTCGGTGGGGGGGGGGGGGTAAACAGGGCCGTTTTGGGTGATTGGCCACCCCCGGGCGAGTCAAGTGGGGCGGTGTTTGGGCCCGCTAAGGTGGGG
>JACMIF010000096.1:0-12682 GCA_014805445.1 Diplogasteroides magnus | reverse complement strand
CAGGCCCCACCCCCCCCTGCCCGCCGTCGACACCCTCCTGCCGCCCCACCCCCCCCCGCCCCCCGTGGGCGGGCCGCTCCCAAACATGTCCCTTTTGCGTGATTTTCCACCCCAGGGCGAGTCAATGTGGGCCGATTTTGGGACCGAAAAGCTGGTCGGTGAGGTCAAATTTGATGACCCTTTTGAACTATGGCTCCAATAATGTCATGAATGATCATAATTGGTGCAGAACAACAAAAAAAACTTAAAAAAAGGCCCAAGATATCTCGATTCCAAAACGTCTAGTTCTAAAATATCCCAGTTCTAAAACGGCAGTTCACAATTTGAACCACCACCTTATTTTATGAATACTGTATAATACAACAATCTACATTACGCTTATTTTGCATAGAGAAAGGACTAATTCCCTTTTCAGATCTAAAGCAGTTGACGTTCTTTTCTGGCCACAAAAGAGTTGAGAAGACGGAGGGAATTCTTCACTTCTACAAGAACAAGTACACTCGATTATCTTATATATTGTAACTACTATTCTTGAAATAAGGATCGTACAGCTCTCTTTTGCAAGAGTTAATTGAAATTGTATTGGAAATAATAATATGAATAGTTACAGTAATCCTCGTGAGTCGGACATTCGTATGGTGTGTATGTTGGGAGTGTCTGCCCATCTGTCGTGCCAAGATGTTCTCAATTTCTGCGCTCCTGCCATTCCAAGCATCGAACGAATCAAGGTAATTCATCTCTTCATACAATTTGATTTTCGATCAGATTTATCTGGTTCCTTCGTTCACGTGCAGATGCGAAACTACTTGTTACATTCTTCCTAGAAAATGAAAGGACTTGTCTGTGCGTATGTCGCACTTTTTCAGAACACCCCTTATTTTGTATAATAAAATTTTTTAAATATTAAGAAAGATAAATTATTGATTGAATGCGCTCTTTTATTGTCTTACCAAAACTTCTAATTCAATTCAAAAACGTACCTTGCAGGTAATTCGCGATTCCACTCCCAACACGTACATGATGCTCATTCTCTTCAAGAGTTCGGTCAGTTGACAGTATTATTTCAAGAAGACCTTCCAGACTGAACTTTATATTGTGTAAGACGCTCTTATTGTGTTTGTGTTGCAGGAAGACGCAGAGTTGTTCTACAGTGACTTCAATGATCAACTCTTCAATTCACTCGAACAAGATCGATGCACACTTCTATTTGTGGAGAGAATCGAATTGGTTTGTCAGCTATTATCTACGTTTTCAACCTGGTTTCTACAGTATCGCGTTATTTTTCTACCGTATTCTTGCATTACAGTATCTGCCTTTCAGTTGGATCAAACTGTGGAGGAAGATGTGGTGGAGCTTCCCACATGTGCAGTGTGTCTGGAGAGAATGGACGATGGAGTGAGTACTGTATTTCACTTTTTTAAAACTTGTGTCTTAACATTTTCTATCGTCCGTTTTCGAGCCTTTTGCACTCATCATCACAATAACACAAATGTTCCAAAACGGCCGTTCCACGATGTTCTCATCTCAAATAACAACATTGCATTTTCATCATAGTTCAAAAGGGTCATCAAATTTGACCGCACCGACCCGCTTTTCGGCCCCAAAATCGGCCCACACCAACCCGCCCTGCGGTGGAAAATCACTCAAAAAGGATTAATTTCACCCACACCGACCCGCCTATGGTGGGAAAATTTTGTCCCACCGACCCGCCTTTGACCACCGGCTGCATCACCTTTTGAACTATGATTTTCATTAAAGCTTTGACTTTTTTTATTATGTGGAGTCATTTAGCGTTCGTATGGAATTTTCCTCTGACAACGAGGTATTTGATTCATTTCCCCTTTGAGGTGATCACTATCTACTGTCGTCATTCATTCCACGCCGAGTGCATGCAGAAGTGTAACGATACCATGTAAGAACATTACAACCTTATTTTCCCAGCCTTATTTTGCGAAATTCATTCAATATTCTCATTTTCAGTTGCCCTGTGTGTCGTTGCACACAGATTCCCGAGATTCAAACCGAACAGAGATGTTCTCAATGTGACCAGGCATCGGATTTGTGGGTGAGTATTACTGTAGTCTTTTACAGTAATCAACAGTATTTTGTAGTGAAAACATTTGTTTTTGCGATTCCCATCTTTGTTCTGATGTTTGTAAACTTCTAACATTTACTTCTTGTTCGATCTTCATATTAATATTTTAGATATGTTTGATATGTGGCAACGTCGCGTGTGGACGATATCGGGAGGCTCACGCATTCAGGTTTCACTCATTATTTCTTCTTTTTTGGTAATCATGATTCAAGGCCGGTGATTTACAGTTGACTTGAATTTTCAAATAGTTGTACTACTTTTAAATGTTGATCTTAATAACAACGATAATAATTGAACGTTATTCAGACACTTCGAGGAGACTTCGCACACCTTCGCACAGGAAGTTAGTTTATAGTTTTTGAATTACCTCTAATGGCTTTTATTGTATATTCACTCTTGAGTTTCTGTCTACCTTGGAAACTTACCTTTCCTTTTATTTTGCATTTTGACATCTTCATCCACATGTAAATGCAATTGTATTGAGGTTGGAGGCAATCGTGTATGGGACTATGCAGGGGACAACTACGTCCACAGACTCATACAGGTACTGTGGAACATGATATTGATTGGACAGTAAAGAGAATAGATCGAGATTGCGGTATTTGCAGGCGGAACAGGATGGGAAATTGGTGGCGTTCGAGAGACAAGGAGCCAATGTACGTTTAAGGAGGTGTATATAACGATAATATGTTTTTTCGCAATGGTATCCCAGAAGCGACAGTAGTACTGTCAGACCAATCCCCCTAGCGACGCGGGATCCCCTGACATTTTTCTAGCTTTAGCGCCATCATGTTCTGGTTTCGTAGCGTTAATTATTTTCGTATTTGAGTTTCGCATCTTTTGATATATTCATCGTGCAAGGAAAAGGTCATTTCGCATAGTTATTCATCGGGCGGTACTCAACGCGTGAAGAAAAAAACTTTGGCCAAATGTTGGTCACGTGCACTAAAATTTTCGTGCTTGTGACGAAAAATTGGTCAATGATTCAACATTTTTTTGGAAGAATGAATTTTTCGGTGTGCAAACGTGTGATTAGAGTGTATGAAACAGGCCATGTGCAAATCGTATCGAGATCTATCTCATAATGGTATGAAACAAAGTTTCTCGCCTCTATTAGAGTTAGAAATGTCACGACCCCTAAATGAAAATCACACTTTCAACCGCATTTTTACGAACGCGCGAATACTCAAAGCCGTTGGTGAAAAAGATTCCTTGCACGAAATTAACTTTTCTTGATACATTGAATATATCAAAAGTTGTGACATTCAATAACGAAAATAAATAGCACTACGAAACCAGAAGATGATGTCGCTAAAGCTAAGAAAAATGCCAGGGGAATCCCCGGGATCCCGCATCGCATGGGATATTGGGGTGGACAGTATCTCACATATTATATTGTAAGAAAGTGATTTTATAGATGAGTTGGGCCATTGGGAAAATACCCCGTATACTCGTATAGACTCCATCGCACTGTCGAAAAAATTAGTTTACAAAACAAATGAAAGCGGGACTCCCCCTTACTTTTTCGTCTGCTTTCTGCACTCCTGCAGCAGATTTCTCCCCCTTCAAAGTCCCCAGCACTTTTTGTGTCCCTGTATACGAGGGTATTTTTGTATTATTATGAATTTGGCATACAGTGACCTATAGTTAACAAACTGTGAACTTTTTTTTAGGTTGAAGGCGATGAGAAAATAGAAGCTGTTACTCTTGAGTACACTTGTCTTCTCACAAATCAATTGGATGACCAGAGAAGGTACGGTAGTTTCATTAGTAGTACTGTGGACCTGTCTTTCTACTAATCATGTAGTCATTACCACATGTGTTTTCCAGGTATTTTGAGAAGAAGCTGAACGACAGTGAAAGAGCGAGGAGTAATCTGGAGAAGATGGCACTTGCACAGGTAAACACATCTTTGACATATCTATCATTATGTTATGGTCCCTACACTATCCCCTTTCTTTGCTGTTGAAATACTTCGAACACCTTACTTCCGTTCCCTTTATGGGAGAAGCTGATATGGGAAACCCGTGACTTTATTGGCTTGAGAGTAGATTGTTGCATTGATACAGTAAGCTTTGTGGTCTGCTCATGACCGGAACCACTCCTTTTTTTCACCCCCGTTTCCGCTTCTGTATATTCTTGTGAGGAATGATGATCTTGTGAGAGTTGAACGGAAGTTACCGTATGCCTCAATTGATGATCATCCCCCTGGAAGCACTTTCTCCTTCTCGTCTTTGATTGATCATCACTATCCGCACACTCTCACTTATCTCTGCTGCAACGAACGAACCGCGGGCTTTCCTCTGTCCATTTCCGTTTCTTTGTCCCTCTCTCCATCTACAGTACTCTCTCCTCATCCTTCCATATCTCTATCCTCTCTTCAATTCCCTCAATCTCTTAGTCTTCTTTAGAAGTCGACATTTTGTTTCCTGCTTTTTCGTCGGAATTCTCGACACTTCTCTCGGGCCCATTTCCGGTGTTCGTCTTGTGTCTGGCTTATCTCAGTTATCCCTTATCCCTTCGTCCACCGTATCCCTGTCTTGCCCTCTCTTCCCCTCCTACAGTATCTCTTCCCCTCTTCTCTTTCTCTGAACCCTCCATTCCCTCGCCAAGTTCAGCCATACAAACGGGTTGCTTGTCTACAGTGTTGGATGCAATACGAGAGTGGGATGGAGGGGGGGGGGCAGAGACGAAGAGGAGAGGGAGAGCATGATGGACCCTCAGGGCATACTGTTACAGTAACAGTAAATGTGTCATCATCCAACACACAGATACAAGTGAGAGGCGAGAATTGGACACAACGATTCTTACTTTTTTTGCAACAACTGCACAGTATGGCAGACATCAAGGAACCGCACAAAGAAAAAGGAATTGTGCAAAGATAGATATTTGGAGAAAGAAGAATGGCTACGATGGAGTAATACAACGAAAGAGTCATATATAAAGATCAATCCAGAAAGAATAGCACTTATACAAGCATTGAAATATGTTGTTACAGTGAAAAATGAGGGATAACAATTTAACGAGTCCGTTTTTTTCAGATGGACGATCTGGAGGCACAACTTCGACGTGCAGTTGGAGAGTGTGAGAAACTGAGGGATGAAGTGGAGAAGGAGAAAGGAGCGAAGGCTTCATCTGATAAGAAGAACAACAATCAGTCGACACGACTCGAAAAGGTTCGGATCAATTAAGATTGTGAATATTTGTTTGGAAGTTGGAAATATTATACTTTATAAGTAATCAACATCTGAGAAGTTAGTAAATGGAGACGGCTGATTTTCAGTTATCTGTAGAACTGCGGGAGGAGCAGAGTATGAACAAATTGTTGCGTGGCGACCAAGAGAAGTGGAGTGCAGAAGTGGCCAGATTGAAGGCAGAGGCTGCCATATCCAAGACAGAACATCAAAAGGTAAACTCATTGTTCCTCCTCCTACACATGTGCCTCCATACATAGTTACACTCCCCCATCAACCTGTTTCTCTATGAGTATTTTGAAGTGCCAGAGGTCAAGTGGCGCTATTCTAGAACAAAAAGTGTGTGTGAAATGGCCCCGTAGTTTATGGCACTGACAAAAAGATATAAACGTGCTTGTAAATGTTTACCATATCCTGCCCTTCTCATGTTGCGTAGACAATACAGAGTACCGTAATCCTTCTTCGATGTTCAGGAGATGACGGAGTTGCGGGACCAACTACGGGACATTATGATGCATCTGGAAGGGCAGGAAAAGTTGGCCACACAATTGGAGAAGACTGGAGTCAGCAAGAAGGATGTGAGTGCAATGAATTCTTTTTACTGTACTTGTCCATTGAAGCATATGGGACAATGTGTAAATTATTGAGCAATAGTATTTTCTGTGTAGGGAAAAATAATTCCGATTTATAAACCATTTTCGTTCTTTTGGTGGTTTAAAAAACTTGTTCTTTCTGAAAGTATATCATTGTGTACTGTGTTGCAGGTTGAGGAAGGAATAGTGGAGGTGGGGCCTCCTGCAGAAGACAAGAAGAAGAGAAGGAAGAGTAGCAAGAAGTGAAGGAGAAGGAGGAAGGAAGGAAAAGGTTCACTCTAATCACTACTATTACATTGTAGTCTATCACGCATTGACACTATATTCCCGTTGTGTATAATGATTGTTGCCCTGTGAACAGTGGCCATCTATCTCATTGCTTTAAGCCAAACTATCACATATTTTGCTGTTTTTGCCCCTTAACTTATCATAATGATTATGGATGAGCGAGTTGATTATCGGGGAAGAACTGATCGGATTGTATTATCGTGTAAGCGGGAAGGGAAAGGACTTGCCTCCTTTGATTGTAATCTCACATCTTGATCCATATTGACAGTAGTTGCTTACTTTCTGATAGAATAGAGTGCACAGCAAGATAAATCACATTTATCTCTCATTTCTCTTCTTTCAAAGAAACGATGAAAGGGCAACGATCTTATGGCCCGCAACTATTGCCTGTTAACAACACTATTTACATATAGCAGAAAGCAAAGGGAACGGAATGAATCCTTTTTTGTTCTTTGACGTGGTCATAACTTGTAGTGTTAAAGCGTCTCTTTGGATAATATGCAACTATATTATATGGCTCGAAGGGTCATATTAGGGAACAATTTGGTGCCTGAGTCGGATTTGAACTGTGTGCTATTCTAAAACTACTTACTCTACAATACTTGGAATAAATTGAGCAAGGAGTGTCAAATCCGCCCATATCACCTATATTTACATAATTATACTTATACTTACTATTATAGCTAGAAGAGATCCCCAGACATAAAGAAGAGGAAGGGCCGGGATAATGGTGGTTCCTGTGTGTTTGGTGCTTGAGCTTGAGAAATGGTTGGCTGGGTTTGGCTGGTTTTGTGGGGGAAGTAGAAATGGGAAGGGGTCAATAACATACAACGATACAATGCGATCAAACGATATATACTCATTACTAATACTCATACTATTTACTATTTACTATGTGACAGGGTGTTCAAAAGGGAGAGGAAATGGGTTATGGGGTCGAAATTCAAAAGGAAAGTGGCTACGTAAACAGTTCTCCTCCGGCTTTTCAACCAGTGGAGGTCCTAGTGGCTATAATCCCGCAAAGAGGCGCCCGTAGAAAGGAAAATGGTTGACTAGAAGGGAATACGAATCAAAGAGTCACTAGCTGCATGGTGATGGCTCTCCTTCACAAACTTGGACTGTATCTGAGAATCGAGTCTTCTTGAAGGAATCAGTAGATGCAGTCTTTCGAATGGGAGAAGTAGGCACTGAGGGAGGTTCGGACATTGTTCCTAGTGACCAAATCGACTGACGACGAGCAGGCTCGATATAGGCAACAGTCGTCGAGAACTGAATGACTCGGTTGAAGGGGAGATCAGAAGATAAGATGACCTTGGTCATCTTGGAGTCCTTCCTTTGTACGTATCCGTCCTTGTATTCCAATTCGAATTCCTCAGAAGGTTCGCGAACCTGAGAATGGAAAATGAGTTAAGATTCGGAATGAGGTCCAACCTGTGACTTCTTCGTTGCATTGTACGAGAACTTTCTCACTGATTCGAGCACATTCTCAGCCGAAATCTCGGGTTTCTTCGCTGTAAAAGGGCAGATTGTATTACAATAAAAGCCTTCTCGTACCTCGATTCTCCTCTGGTCCGCAACAACAAGTACAGAATAGAAGAGCACAGAGGGCAAGGGGGATGATGGCTATGGCCAGAGGAATCAGAACGACTTCGATGGGAAACGACTGACAAGGAGCCACCTGAAGGAGATCTTCAGACCATATTCCCTCATCCCGAAACCAACCTCAACTCCTCCTGCTGATCTCCTCGTTCTGTTTGCATGAGATGGTTCCTCCAGTAACTCAGCAATCAGATCATCTGTCCTGCAAAGTGTCATAGTTGGTTGATTGTTCATCTTCAATCGGTCTCAGCTATCTCTTCTCCATCCTCTTTCATCTTCAACTTGCAACTATTCCCCATCGTCACGAGTGTTTGTTCTCAAGGCTGATCTCGCTTCTTCTTTTCATTGACCGATCATCATTCCACACACCAGGAACTTGCCCACTATCACGTATAGACAAGGCGCCAAGTGCACCCATTAACGACCCCAGAGAGACACGGAGGAGGAAGGAACTCTTCGAAGATTCGCCCAGTCAACGACTTCAATCTTGTCGCTTTTTGCACCATTTCCGTTTGTGAGAGTGGACAGAGGGAAGATAAGGTCATAGAACGGAAGTAGAGAAGAGAAGAAGAGACGGACAGGTTGAGGGAGGATTGAAATCCCCCTTCTTCATCCTCTCTTTTCTCTCTTCCGCTTCATTTCTCATCACTCGATCAAGCGCGAACAGTGCTAATTCCCTTGGAATACGAACGGTTTTGGGAGGGGCGATCGGACAATTCGGAAAGTGCGTCCCACCTATCAATGAAGGTCTATCTCGTAAAGTGTTTCGAGTAGAAGAGTGGAATAGAAGGGGAGGATCGGGTTTTGTCCTTCGTGGAGTAGAAACAGTACAATCTCTACTGGCTTATGCAATGTGATCGACACATTCCCGTTCTTTCTCCCGAGAAGGAAAAGGTGCAGGTTATGAGACAAAGAAAGAATGAAAAGAGAAAAGGAGAAGGGAAGAAACACACCGGAAACTATACTGCCAAAAGTGAATGTCTACTTATGAAGGGAGAAAGTGGAATGACAAGGTGATAATTGAACTAAGACATGGGAGTAAGCGACTTACGAATTGGACGGAACTGCTCCAGGACAGTTCTTGGTGCATGCTCTGCAATGAGCAGGAGCTGAGAAGGCTGAGGAGGACAGGAGAAGGAGAAGGGGAGTAGAGCTGACGAGTAATCGACGAAGGGGAGTCATCTGAAGGAGGGATTTCAGATGGAGGAAGAAGGAAGGCTGAGGAGGTACCTGCATGTCCTAATCCGGCCAGTTTTGATTGAGGGATGAAGGGGATGAGTGTGTTATGTGAAAGGAAAGACGATCGATCTCTCCTATTGGCTGCTATATGATTGGTGTGTAGTAGCAAGTGATAGCGTGTAAAGAAGGGCGCAGAAAGGAAGGAGAACTCCTTTCTACTCGCGTTTCGCTCTTTCTCTTCAGTCCAATATGGGCGTGTTCACCCAATCAACCCTTCTACTCCTTTCCTTCTCGATCTCTCTGTACTCTCCCAGACTCTTTTGTCACAATCATCACAATGACGTTTCTCTTCACAGTTACATAATCAGAATAAACAACCACTTCTTCTTCCTTGTCACAATTAGTCTCTCAAGGTAGCTGGCGAGGTTGTCAATGATTTATGACGGTATGGGGAAGGGACAACGGGGGAGAAGCTTAAAAGAGGAAGGGAACGACCGCAGAGGACGGGCATGGAGACAGTATTATTCTTGTAAACCAACTTGATATACCGAGTACGAACCGTCTTTCAATTTCTTCATACGCTCTCTCCAATTCGAGTGCTATTCCGTCGGTTCTCTAAAATTTAGCCGTGATTCTGGATATGTTTCACGCTCAACATATAGAGGATGACTTTCAGCTCCGTTTATAAGAACAATACAATGTGATGCATACTTGTTATGCTGATGGAAACCACTGATCAAGGATGATCAGACAAATTGGGGACGAGATGCAGTCGCAAATCGCATTTGCGGTGTTTCTAAGATTAGGGAGGATTACGGTATCTGGATTGGGAAATCCTCCTCGATGAGTCGTCAGAGTGTAATTGTCCTTGATTCACATGATCACGAGACCACATGAAGCACTGTTACGACTTCGTCTTAATTTGATCTGTGAATGAACGGGGGAAGTCGGAAATGGCTCATACTGTTGATTACATAGAAGGAAGTAATGCGATGATCAGCTTCCATTCTGCCGGCTCTTTGAGGAGACGATTAAACGAGGACCAAGTAGATAATGAAATCATTCTGTTGCTGGAATGCGAGGAACGCTCATTTGAACGAATTATATTGAACGTTTCGATTAGACACTCAATGCGGGTGTTCCAAGTGGAATGAGATGGTCTACACACAGAATAATCTCTGGGGGATACTGACAGAGAGAATTTGTGATTTGAGAATCAACAGATAATAACTGTCGTCTGATGACAGAATTTTTCCAAATATACAAGAAGATGTACATTATTTTAAAAAATCGATTTAGATTCACTAATCGAATATTAACTGCTCCAAATGGTCAAAAAAACTATTTGGAATTGTCCCATCTTGAAAAAAGTGATCCATAATCGATTTATTTTATTTTATATCCTATAGTATGTTTCTGGACGATAATTTGAATCTATGGGTTCTCAAACCGCAGATTTATTTTCTTGTGAAATATAGGGGATCTGATGAGTTGTCATGTATCTATGAACTATCATCCAGTCACAGTCATCCTCTTCATCTGTATGAATCCATTCCCTTTGTATGTTCATCTGTCGATGAGTGAAGGGGGAAGAGACATCTGAATCCACGGTGGAACGACGCCCACGAATAGAAGAATATCGTCATTGCTGTATTGTCCCTTCATCCATTCCTCTACAATATCATGTACATATCCCTTCATTTCCTCTTCTCTTGATTGTCATGTGCAATAGGATATTGTCGAGAAGGCTCTCGCATAATATGGTTTACTCTGTAGTTCCTACCTAGATATTCCATGCATATTGCTCAAAGATCGAAAATGTTTCATTGCGTGTTGTCTCATTTGACACAAAGGGATTGTCCAGAATGGACAACGACGAGTCACAACAGAACCCTATATGGAACCTCTTCCAATAATCCCGGCCGTGAATGGTTGTCAATCAGGATTTGTGCATTGTGGTTGTAGTGATTCATCATTGTAGGTAGAAAGATTGAATTCTTCGTCCCTCACAGCTGCGTTCCTCTTCATGATGCCATTCGAACAGTGAATAAAATGACTTCCAAGAACATCTTGCCTCATCATATGATTAAAGTCATCAATTTCGCTTGTTACTCTGGATGAACATTACCCATGACTCTCACTGGAGTATGACTGGTCTTTCTACCTCATCCTTGTATGCTGTTTCTCTTTCTCGCATATCTAACCATGTCCCTCATTCTTGTCTTTCTTCTTCTGCATGTTTGTTCTGCAGAACAAAAGACATCACGCATATATGCCACATATCCACTCCGATGAAGTAGTCCGTTTCTCAAGATTGTCTTCTCATCATCTTCTGATTCCATTTCGTTCTCGTTCACATATGTATATACATACCATGCAGTTCTCATAAGAGATCTGCACCCACGCGTTGTTCCTATGGAAACTCTTCACTTCACACTAGAATTCACTCGATTGAAGAGAATCAAAAAGAAGTCCTATTCATAACCCTTCTTCTTCTCTGGGACTGTTATACAGCTCGATTGATGCATTTTGAACGTACTCTTACCTTCGCTTATTTTTATCGGGTTCCGCTGGTTGAATCCTTCATCCGATTAGCCAAGTCTAATCTTTCCCCTTGATGTGATTATGGTGTTTCAGAATGTCTTCGTTCCTCCTCCTCCTCCTTCTTCCATCCTCAGTTTTCGCTGTTTCCTGTTATTCCTGTAGCAACTATCCCACGGTTGTTGAATGTGTGGAGACAACGACTTGCAATGGAACCACTTGTATCACTGGTGAGTATTCCTTAGAAGAATATAAAAAGAGTGACGTCATTTAGTCAAGGATAGAGCGGCCGGCTACTTCTACTCTGGATGTAATACAGAGATTGTCTACAAGACAGCAGGCAGTTGTTACACAAAAGGAGGAAGGTGAGGAATTGACGTTGAAGGAGAATGAGAGTCAGAGGGCGAATGAGAGTCTCTTCAGGTCAATTTGTGCATGTGCACGAGAAATGTGCAATAAGATGGAGGCGGGATTCTCGATTGCAACGATACCTCCACTTGACTCAATCGACTTGGACAACTTCTTTGAGGTGAGAAAATACAAGGAATGGAAATGAGAATGAAACGGAACAATAGTGAATTGAACAACAAGACTGAATCTGAGATGGTCATCAAGGTGAAATGAACAAAGTACTTCAGAAGTTGAACGTGACGACTCTGGCACCTCCAACTCCTGCTCCTACTGCAGTTCCCACGGGGCAGCCAGAGGTCGGCCTCCTTACTATCATTCCTTATTTCTGCAGTTCAAATGACTTCTTCACGGGGATGCAAAACAGAATTCTTGCAATGAGAAATTGAGGAAAGGAATAATTTCCACTTCAGAACGGCACAGGAGTACCTCAGCCATCACTGCCATCAGTCTCCCCTCCGGTTGGTCCTGGGACACCATAAATGATAGTAAAGTGATAGTGACGATAAAAATGCCCATTCTTCTAATCTCTCCTGAACTGTTATCTCTACGTTCGATAGACTACTTCGAATGGAACAAACGAATGAGAAATGCACTTTACTACCGATTTAGTAGCGTTGCGCGTTTGAATGGGAATGATTCGGGAAGGGGGAATGCGGATAGACTATCTCTTCCTCCCATTCAGTGAATGATCTGAAGTCCTTCCCGCCATTCATGAATGTTTTCCCTGTGGCAATAATTCCTTGAATGGGAAACCAATCATTCAAGGAATTATTGCCACAGGG
>JACMIF010000095.1:0-66975 GCA_014805445.1 Diplogasteroides magnus | reverse complement strand
TTCATTCTCCTTCTCTTGTACTCTTCTTCACATATCTCATAATCTCTATTTGCTAACAACTCTTCCCTCTCTGGAAGGACTGTCCTCCCCCCAATTGAAGGTTGTTCTCTTTTCCTTGGTAGTTCTATCAACTTGACACGTGTGTCCATCTAATCTTCTTGAGGGCAGGTCCCCTCTTATCTCTTCATTCCCTTTCTTCTTTTCCCTCTCCTCATCACTCTTCATCTCTTCTCGTTTGCGTTCTTTTCCCATCAGAATCCGCTTCTCTCAACACAATGCCGCTACCGGACCAAAGGAATGATTGTGAGAGAGGAGTTGAAGAGATGGTTGGAGTGTACTAATGATGGGTGTTGTTATCCCATGGGTATTCATTCACCCCATATATTATCAAAAAAGGGGAAAGGCAGTGGTTTGTTGTGTTGTCTTGTGGATTGACTTCATTCTCTTCCTTTCCTTCTCATATCGTTCATTCCATCATCATACATTTCCCCTTTCCTTCCTTTTCCTCTTTCCATCTACAGTCTCTCATTTGCATTGAATTGTGTCTCGTAGTAGATTGTAGAAGTAGATTGAGTCAATTGGAAGAGAGTGAATAGTTGTCGTCTTCTTGTTCTGATTGTCGATGTAATCTGTGCATCCTCTTGTCAGGTTGTCGTTTGAGTGTTGAGTGCAAGGAAAGAATGAAGTAGAGAAGAAGACTTCTTCCACTTGAGGATCATCTACTCTCATTATCATCCTTCTGTGTACACCAGTCTCCTCTTGTGATCATTCCATAGTCACCAGACTGCCACTTGTCCCTATCTTCTCATTTCCTTTGATCTCTTCCTCATTCTGATCATAAAGTGTTCCAGTCTCTTCCCCTTTACGACTATGTCCTAGTAGACAAATGCCATCGTCTGTAGTAGCTTGCATCTTTATGGGTGGTTCAATGTCTTCTCTTCTCTCTATTCATGAGGGAGATCATAGACAGTCTTTGCCTCTCAAAGGGATTATCGCGCATTTTGGTGCGGCAAAGAAGGCCGCGTATGGTGTTGGGTTACAAAGGATGAAGAGAGGGAAGATGATCGGCTTCCATTCTATTGGAGTGATCATGTTGAGTCAAGTTGTATGAGTATCTTGTCCCCCATCATCCCCCATCTCTCTTCCCTTCACTCATTCTACTCCAATGACCATATAATAATCATGGAAGAACACCTTGGTGCATCATTTGATGTATAAGGGTAGATTTCTTATCTTGTGTCATCCTTCCCTCATTGTTTTATCCCTTGACCTGCATATCCATCTTTATACTGTAGATGTTTTGGTTCATTCAGCCGGAAGAGGCCGATTCGGTTGGTTGGTAGAGGGGAACAAGACAAGGATTATCTCTACTCACCATATTCTCTACTCTTATCACGAATACACACTTATTATCTAACCAATTTACCGTTCCACTCAAGGATTAGGCTCTCCTCTTACAGTAATCGCATTTCGTTGTGGGACCGTGTGACACTTGAGATTGTGCAGATGTCTTCGTTTCCGTACGACTAAGCCCTTTCCAATATGAGTGGTTTTGTTGTCTTGTGTCTTTTCATTGTCACATTCTCAACTGTGTCATTTCTCACAAATAGTTGTTCTTTCCCATGCCTCAGTCTCTTTCCCTCTCACATTTCCTCGATTGACACCCCTCTACAGTCGAATAAGTGACAGTTTCCTCACTCAAATGTAGCCATGGGCAATTCAACCACTATAACAATGTATGGGAGAGGAAGGGGAGACATCAACCACTCGTTCACGTTCAATAACGGTCATTTCGTGTTCTTATTCAGTCTTGTTGTAACATGTATTATCATGTTTCCACCCTCCCTCCCCCCTTCCCTCCACTTCATTCCATATCCTCTTCCACTTCATCTTCATATCACAATTGTCTACTTGAGTACATCTGTCTCTGTTCTCATCTTTTCTCCTTTCGGTCTTCTTTTGTTCCTTTACCATCAGCTGTGCTTCACCTTTTACCGCGCATCCACACATGATTCCCCAGATGATCCCATTCTCTCTTTCTCTATTCTCTCTTCTCTTCCCTTGTCTCTCCCTTCGCCCCGCCCCCTTTTCACCTCCAACCTCCCCCTATTCCAATTGCCATTGACCATTCACTGTCAGTCCTTAAGACTTAACTCCCTTTCCATCATTCGCAATCACTTCAAACATGCTTTTTCCGTATAATTTTTATCAATTTCATCATATTTCGTCATGACCTGTAGGAACATGTTCGCAAAATGAATCAATGTACTTTTGATTTGTTACATGATGTAACATGTTTCAGGATAGAATGCGGTTGTCAACCGCGTGTTTCATGACTCTTCTCATTGGTGTTTCGTGTGGTTTGGATGGATTCTGGATGACAGCAGAGTTGATTCGAGTGGATTGGAAGGAAGACTGTCTGACTACTGGAGGATGTTCACAACCGAGATTCAAGGTATCCATTCATCCCCACCCCCCCCTCTTTTCCCTTCCACTCAATTAGAAATCCGAGAACTGTGGAACAGTAATCATAGTGGATGAATCCCCTCAATGACCTAAGGTCATTCTTGTGAATCTATAATTCGTGTTTCCGTCTCATCTACTCCAATTATAATAGTAAGTAAGAGTGAGGGTAAGGTCTACCCATATATTGTCCCGTCATGACTCAATTGGTGTCCATTGTGCATTGCGCAAGTTGAGGGATTGACTGTATCCATATGTAGAGGAAGTCTTTCCCATCAAGGAAATGAGGCATTATGTGAGAAGAGCTAATAGAGAATCATTTCAGATCATGGAAGAGATTCCATCAATGAAGGAACGAGTCTCAATCAGTTGGCCTGTTACTGAACAACTCCAGGTTTGATCATCCTTCCTTGTTGTCTCTTGTATTCGCATCACTGCATTCAGTCAATGCTTAGCGGTTCGTTGTGAAGACATAATTATGGTATTGAATATGTTTCCTTCATCCCTACAGGAGGCCCTTCCTCCTCTCTGTTCAATCAACCGAATTTCCTCTCTGCCCACTCATTTCGTACTTGATTTACACATAGACGTTCGGCGCCTGTAAATGTGACACGAGCTTCCGCTTTG
The DNA here is from genome assembly GCA_014805445.1 of Diplogasteroides magnus. Classification (NCBI taxonomy): domain Eukaryota; kingdom Metazoa; phylum Nematoda; class Chromadorea; order Rhabditida; family Diplogasteroididae; genus Diplogasteroides; species Diplogasteroides magnus. Next base: position 63,885 of record JACMIF010000095.1, on the reverse strand, counting down.
AATTGAATAGTCCTCTTGGGGACCATTAAAGGCATAGGAAGGGTCTCGCTCAGGCTAATCGTTCCATCTAAAGAGACCCTCATATAACAGATTCATATCTATAACACCTGAGGTGTGGCGGCTTCTTTGGTTCTTTTCACCATTAGAGTCGTCTGTTTTTATACCCTCAAGATGTAATGAAAGGAGTGATGAGAGAAGAGACTCACACTTTACTGTACTTTCATTCCTTGTGGCTCATATCGGTATGTCTTTCTCTCTCAGTCTCTTTCTTGGATTGAAGTGAATAGGAATGAGTATCCACAATGTCATTAGTGTCTCCATTCGTCCATTGGAGTCTCTTCAACTTGTCCCCCTATCACTTGTTCTTCCAACTAAGAGTGGCATCTGGTGAATTCGAAGGGACGAATCTCTTTGAGTCACCGACGGGAATCTTCTTACAATTGCGCAATTCATGTTTGGACTAGGACCGCATAGGGACATGGGAAGGGGAAGGAAAGGTATTGGATGGAGAGAAGGGACCATTATTGTCACCCATTGCAATCTAAGAATTGTCCATTCATGCATATACTTCCCTCCCATTATATATATCCTTTCTTTACAGGAAGTATCTCGTCAATTCGTCTCTCATTGGACTGCCGGTCTTCCCGATGAAGTTCACATCTCAGCTCAAGTAGTGGGAAATGATCCTGTCTATGGATTCCCTCGAGTATGTGATACAACTGCAACGAATCGTCCATTCAAAGGACCTGGATCAGACTATCTGGTGAGGATATCTTACACTTAAATGGATAGGATGGCTAACAATGGGGATTAAATGAGTGGCAGCATCCCGCTGTGTGCAGATGCCTCTATAACACGAACTCTCTCTATTGCATCCCCCCCCTCTCTCTCTCTCTTCCTCTACCAGGTGCCATCCTCATTTTGTCTCCCAATCGTTCAATACGTGATTATGGTCTGAGACAGTGGCATGGTTGAGATGAGAGACTGTAAGAATAGAAGAGGCTACTTTTATGGAGACTATACTTTCCTTGCCAACTCTTGCGCAATATCATAAGTCATAAATGTGTCAACGGGGTCAAGTGTATTCATATATCCTCAATATAGTCTTGATTGAGGGTCGTATTCGTCGTCACGAATACACAGTGGAATCAGTTGATGGAGATGATAAGAAGAAGATTGTACAGGTTGGAATGGTTATTCTTCCTTGATTAATTCTCTTTTCTTTCAGTTGATTGGTCGTTGTTTCAATGCATCATTTATGGTACAGAAACATACAGAAAGATGTCCATGGTGCCCTGATCCAGCTGATCTTTCACTCATTGCAAATGAGGTAAGAGAATAGTTGAGGATTGATTGATGATTGTTCTCTTTTCAGCTTCCCGAAGAGAATTCCTCATCTTCTGCACTATTCGGTCTATCGAACACTCAATTTCTCCATGCTGGAATCTTGACTCTTGCTGTCATTACAACGGTTCGTTGTCTCTTCAGAAGCCATTATCGCCTATCGTAGAAGTAAGCTCAAGATTGGGGTGAAGCGGCAAAATGGCACATAATTAGTGGGTTTATGGGAAGGGAAGCTGATTGGACTCTTCCTGCGGTAAGAGGGGAAAGGTAGGAAGGGAAGGGAAAGGGAAGAGACCTCCACTGTATTTACGATAGGTTAATGATGACTGTATGATGACATTGAACGTTTCATTTGATTATAGGTGTTGAATGAGTGAATGGAAGATCTTCTCAGGTCGTCACTCTTCTTCTATGTCTTCTCGCTGTTGTATACTGTAGACAGAAGAAGAATATCAAGTCAAGGAATGTCAATGTGAAGCCTCGTCATCATTATGTGTACCAGAAGTCTGATCTGGATGAGAGAAGGTTGGTTCTTATCTTTCATTCTTCATCATTGACAATTGCCTCAAATGACTATTCATTCTCTCTCATTATACCGTACTCTCTGATCACTCTAACCATAACATCCATCACTTCTTCAATGTGACATTCCAATGCCACGGTTGATCCCCCACCCCTCATTATGGCAAAAGACTTTGATTGATATACGATGTGGTACACTTTCTCACTAAGGTGTTATAGTCAGCCGATTGAATATGTCTTCTCTTCAGATATGATGCACCATGGGAACAATCATATCGTCCATTGACTACTGGAATGTTCTCCAATTCATCTTCTAGAGGGGAAACAACAACAACTTCTCCTCTTGATTCATCTTCCTCTATTGGATTCGCTTCCTCATATAGAGGTCTTGTTCCTCCTCCTTCTACTAGAATCTATCATCAGATTGGAAGTCCCAATTCATCCACCAATCATGATGATTCTGGTCTTGAGTCTGTCTGATTACTCTTTCTTTCTATTGCACTATAACACTGGTATGAGTTTTACCTCACATCCTCTCGGGTACCGTAATCCTTTATCTTTTCCGGTGCATTATCATTAGGGATACTGTATTGTATCGTAGATACTGTTTCCCATTCATACGTGTATTCAATCTCGGTTGCTCTTCCTTCTCTCTTCCTCATGGGTATTCATTCAATGACAACAACTATTGGTGCTTGCAAACCCATTTTCTTTCACTAAACCCTCCTGCCTTTTGAAATCTCGAACGAAGTTCTCCCTTTCATTTGCTAATTAATTCACTTACCCTGCTTGCAATTTATGATTGTACTTTGCGCAAATGTGTACAAAGAGTTTAGACATAGAGTTATTATTGTGTTTGTGAATAAAAGATTGATACAGAAAGGAATGTAGAGAAGAGGTATTGTATGGGAAGGAGAGGATAATTGTGTCCACTCTGGAATACAAGCACAACGGGACTGGAAAGGGAATAAGAGTGGACACACTACCATCTTACTCCCTTTACATGTTCACTTTAGATGTTCTCTTCATATATACGACACTATTCACAGTGTTTGGGTATGATGATATGTTGTTACCCTTCTCTATTCATTCTTCTTCCTCTTCTTCTATTCTCACTTGTACTACAATCTTCTATTCATTCCATCAGGTAGTCCTCTTTCCATTCCTTCTCTTTTCATCCTTTAGATTCTCTCTTTCCTCATCGTCATCTTCTTCAATGGATGATGATTTGTTCATTCCAATTGGTGGAAGATCAAGGGAAGATAAGAAAAGGTGAGATGATCAACGATTGAACTAAGGTCCTCTTCAGATTATCACAGTCTTTTCCTAATGGAGGATACTTCTCTACTCGTTCATTCCTTTCTTCCAATCTTAGGATAATCATAGTAGAGAACATAACGGGAAATGTTTTAAGTGAAGAGACAATGAAGTTATATGAAGAATTGAGGAAAAAACTTGAGGAAGAAGAAGTGATTCCATTTCGTATTCGATTCAATTCCATTTCTATTGACAGTTCTTTACTTCTCGTGGTTCCCATTCACTCTCATCTCTTTGTTCTTCTTTTCTCAATACTTCTACTCCATGTAAAAGAGATCTTCTTTTACTCTTATCTTCAATTGATCATTTATCATTTCCATATGTCAACATTTCCCTCGGGTTCTTTTTGTATTCTCTTTGCTGTTCATTCTTCGATTTGAGTCTTCTTGATCCAATGAGTGATTCCCTCTATCGAAGAGTCAATATTGGTCCTCTTCTCGGAGATGTACAATTGGAGAATGGAATTGTGAAGAAGGCAAGATATGCAAGGATGATCTTTGATCTTCCGAGGATTGAGTCGATAACAACAGAAGGTGAAGGGGAAGAGGATTACTGTAGTGACACTACAGTTCAGAATGGTCATCACTTGACTCAAAATGGGAATCCATTCTGGATCAATCGAGGTTTCACTTCATTCCATCACATAATGAAATGGTACAATTGAGGGGGATCAAAGTATATTTCTGGTCTCCACTTCGATATGACAAAGATATGAAGATTGTGGGAAAGAGAACTGCGAGGTCTACCACTGTCAATTGTCAATTCTATCGTTCAATTCAGATTGGTTCCTATCCTAATCACCGTTCTATTCATCTTTTCTGTGGGAAGTTGTATGAAATGTAAAAGATTAGTTGAATGGAAGCCTTGGGTGGCAGTGGCCGGTGTTGTTTCTCCCTGTTTGAGATGAATAAATACAATAGAAATAGAGTCCATTGAGGTCTGGGAATAGTTACATCCATTGGTCTCCTTCATTTCTTGTCCATTCCACTCATTCCTATCGCCCTCCTCACTCCATTTCTTGTTCTCTGTATGAAATACTCTCAATATCATACCATTTGATGTACATTGAGCTGTTGGTATCGACGATTCATTCATAATGATGTCGATATGGGAAGAGAAGAAGAAAGAAATGAGGAGAACTGCAAGGGAAATCATGGCAGAGACATACAGGTATTGATAGAGGATCAAGTACGAATAAGAGATCTTTGAGGGATTCATCCTTGTCTATTCTACTCACAACTCTATCCAATATCCTTGTGTACTCAACTGGTTCTATTTCTTCCATTCCCGCAGTTCGACTATTCTGTATTCATTGTGCAGTATCCATGGCAATTGTCTTTCTATTCCAGGTTCAATTCCTCTTTTTCTCTTCTCTTCATTCCATTTAGATTACATTCTTCGGTGCCATTCTTTATATGGATGGAGTGAGGGAATTGGAAGAGAGACATCCTGTCTACCTCACAAAGGGAAAGGAGCAAGGTTTCATATATGAAGAGATTAGAACATTCACAATGCATCTCAGATACTCTGTCAATATCAACAATAGCTTCAATTGCATGCAGTGAACCACTAACAAACTATCATATTCTCTTTTCAACTCGGTAATATTTGATCATTTGGTTAGACTGAAATGAATACACAGATGTGTGGCCATGATCTCTTTCTCTTATCTTCTCTACATAACTGGATCTGTGTATATTCTTTTGACTCAAGTCAAAGAAGGACTTTTATTATCTTCACTCCTTCCCCAACATACAAGGTCCTTCCTTCCATCTCATTCTATTTTCCATATTCTCATATCAGAACTCATTCATATCTTTCTGTTTATGATTCTCCATCTTTTTCATTCTCAACTCCAATGGAGGTTCTCTTACCATCTCGAATTGACTATGTAAATGCATCAGGTATTTGTCACTAATGTCATCTGACAAAAATGTTCATTTTAGAACGATTTGCTGTATTTTCCAAACTTGAATCAATTTCAAATTCATCTTCATTTGTAATGGAACCTCAGTTGTGGTTGGATGACTTCGAAAGGTTCACTGCTCTGTAATTCTTTTTTTGTACATGCTCCTACTTAGATTTGTATACAAAGTGTATGGAGTGGCTCTTCCGATTGATGAAAATGACTTCATGAGTCTTCTCACAAAACAATTCCTCACACATCCACTATTCAGGTTGAAAGAGGAGAAAACAGGATAACATAACTCCTTATTTAAGAGATTACACAAATGACATTGTAGTGAAGAATGGAAGAATAGTTGAGAGTCGTGGATGGATTCCACTCAAAGGAATCAATATATCAACAAGGTCTGCCATAATCTCTTCTCAAAGGGAATTACTCATTTGAGAGTGAATGCAGAAAGTTCCATTCGTGCATCTTCATTCAATTTATCTCTTTTCGATGTTTCTTTTGGTATTTCAGAACAATCACGAGAACTTCCTTCTCTTATATGGAGTAATATCATATTGGCAGGTGCAATCTCTTCTCATTCTCATAATTGTCAATCAATACATGTTCAGGGGGTTCATCCATCCTCTGTACTATTCTACTCATTCCTTCCTTTCTCAATTGTCTTCTCATTACATGGACTGTATTATCCATCAATGCAGGAGTCTTTTCTATTCTTCTTCTTCTTGGGTATTCCCTTCCCTTTTCTTTCCCTTACTTCATCTCATTTGAGATCTCGCATAGATGCCATTTCTGTCATAACTTCTCTTCTATCAATTGGATATTCCCTTGACTTTTCTTCTCATCTTCTTGCTCATTTTCATCAGATGCGTCCTTCACCAATTCGTTTGTATCTATTCTCGACAATCTTATTCTCATTCTCATTCAGATAACACTCTTTCCCTTGTTTCCCGTCCAATTCTCCTCTCTGCCTCTTCAACTCTACTCGGAGTGTCCTGTCTTCTTCCTGTTCAGGTTAATTCAATGAATGAAAATTTCACACATTCACATCTTTTAGGGCTACATTATCTCCAATCTCATTCATACTGTATTTGCTGTTTGTTTCATTGGAGTATTTCATTCGCTTCTGCTTATTCCAATTATTCTTCAAAGATATGCACAATCATAACCGCGAAGAAAATATTAATAAAGTAGTAATCACTGAAATGTATTTATGATTATTTCAATGATTTGAACAATTGATATATAAATCGATAAGTGATCATGTTACTATCTGTGCGGGACCTTACAATTATCGATTGCACACCCGCTCCCTGCGCTTCACTAGTTTTGTCATCTTTAGCTATAATTGCTGCAATTATGATATTCTATGATTTTTGAAAGTCTTCATGCACATTGCTGGTTGATTATGACGTATTTTCGGCCTGATCAGTCATTTATTTACGTTTAATTCCCTAAATTTAGAGAAAGTGTGCTTTTCTCAAATGCAGTCTGCTGCTAAAGCAAACAGTATGTTCCAGGCTGAAGAATTAGATAAAACAATGCCAAAGGACAGGAGAGTTCGCACACGATCGTTTGGTCTGTTACAGTTCTATGTTTCATGATTAATGATGATTTTGTACAGTTGAAGACGATAGCGGCGTGACTTTGATGATAAGAGAGTATGTAGGAGACGATATGGATCTTTTTCTTGCAAAGAAAGGGCTTATGAAGAAAGCCGTTGCTTGCGATGGATCTGGTATATTCAGAGCAGTGTGTGAACAGGTATCCCGGTTCATATTGCTGATCTCCCCATCTCGTAGATGTTTAGATATCGTCAGTTCAAACCGACCACATTGAATTGCGACGATTAGTTGAAAGCATCTTGAGACCGCGTGCACAGTCACATATGAGAAAAGTCATGGTACGTCGTTGTAACTATTGAATGGAAACGAATGTCGAGTATTATAGAATGGACTGGCTATTGGAAGATTCGATCGTGATACTAATATTCTGCAAATTGTGACTGAAATCACAAAGTATATTTTTAAACAGTTGTAGCATGCATCTTAATTACAGGAGTAAAGTAATTGTCTACCGAAACGTTGAAGAGGAACCAGAAGTATATGCGAGAGAGGATTCAACGAATGACAGGGAAGTGGGTGGACGTATTTGCAATAATTACCAGGTTGTTGTCTTAGATGCTTTTATGTGCGTGTCATTGTCAGTACGAGCCCCTCTACAGTATTGAAATGCATGAGTCACTCGCCATTGCACAGGGTATTCGGAGCACTCTTTTCCATATATTATGCGTCTTGCGATAATTCAGCCATTACATACCGAATGTTGTATGAAGGGGTATTCAAAGAGGAAAAGCAGACAGTCGATGATGCAATCGTCTTCATCAGAAACGACATTGACGATAATAACCGCAAGATTGAGTATGCATGATGGAAATATGGACTAAACATCTTTATTGCAGTCAATCGGCTGACAATGTGCAATGTAATGACATGGTTTCATTTACAGCCCAGTTAAAGGTATCCAACATTTTGATATCTTATCAGGTATAATTAACTATTTGAGACGCCCAGCTTTCCGTTCTGTGCTTGCAAGAGTCTTGATCCAGCCATCTACAGAAACGTTGAGTATGATCGATACCAACGAAAGAGGAGGGAACAACAGGAAGCAAAGGGTATACAAACTGTGAAACATTATCTAATAGTGGGTGCTTATAGAGATAGCTTCATTCAATAGTATGATCGTCAAGTTTGGACTTGGAACGAAATGTCTTGTGAGAAACAAAGGAGAGGTCAAAACAGCTACAGTAACAACGGTTAGTTGTCTTTTGTTGTGCTTATAAATATAGATTAAACATGTAGATGATCAATCCTGAGACTCGTCGTATATCATTCGAGGATGGTTCAGGATAGTATGTTATTATTCTATTTGGAGTACATATGATGTCTCTTTAGTCGCGATCTGAATGTGTCCGATCTTCGTCCTCTTCCCATACTTTCTGTTCCTCATTCATTATACTCATCTAATCAACAAGGACTATATGTTCCTAACAACACTCCCATTTCATCCCGTCATTCATCCTTTCTATTTATCTTTATCTTGTCATTCAGCTATGTCTATGCCTTCTCCTCTTCCTTCTTCTTCCATCTTTGGTCTCAATCCATTCTCTCCTCATCCAATATCTGCTGCAGTTGCTGCAGGGTTCGTTCATTCTACTTGTACTCATTACCTCTTCATATTAAGATGTCCACTCATCATGCCTATTCCTCCTCCTTCAACTTCAATTCCTCCTCCATTTCCTATTCTTCCTCCACTCACTGCTCCTCCATTCACTAATAGGTACTTTATGTACATGATACCACTTATCTATCCAATTCAGATGTCATATGTTCACTTTTGGAATAGCAAATGGGACTGGAGAAGGAGAATCAGTCAATTTCTCGGAGAGTGCATGGTAGGAAGACAATGAATGAACACTGTGCACTTTTTACGAAGTGTTCAACCAAATGAATTGACTTGGTGGAAACAGAATGTAAATATGGATGCAAGAGGACAAAGAAGAGCAACAGAGGGAGATGTCATTGGAACTGTGAGTAGATGAATGAGAGGGAGAAGGAGAGAGGGGTACTGTAGCCTCATCGTCCACTCAGGAGATATCATCGTATGTCTACATCAACTTCAATGGAGGATAAAAGTAAGTTGAGAGGAGATGGCTGTAGATGAAAGATACATGTTAAGTGAGTAGTGAATATGGAGATGGTCTTTCTCCCCTTCCTTCACTTCTTCCTATGTCTTACAACATTCTTTATGCCAGTTCCGAATGGACTGATCATGGTATCATATCATGTTATAAATATTCATTTATTGTTCACATCGTCATTTGGTATGGTGATGCTTTCAGATACAGTATTCTCGAATGATGAAGGAATTGGTGGGGGTCAGATACCCATGGATCGTCCTGTATGTATTAAGTTGTATCAATTGAATAGAGTGTAATGTACAGACAACGCCTCTTCCTCAATCTCCCTTCCTGTCTCCTTGTAGTGTTCCTAACTTCACTATTTCTGTTCCTCATATTGGAATAGCTGACTATGAAAAAGTAGGAAAGTCGTTCATTTAAAGTGGACAAACATTGTGCAGGTCAACAAAGAGGCGCTTTTCTCTTCAGTGGTTGATGGGAATGATCTTCCAGGTAAGTCTTACCTCCACTCTATTGGTAGTTCAATTGACATCTATGATGCATTTGTAGACACTCTAACTACTCGATTCTTCTACAATCTGGGCATAAAATTCTTCCGTGACAATCTCCAGGGTCAAGAGTTGAATATATATCCGAGTGATGAGAGTCAGTTCAATCTTTTCATATCATATCATATGTAATTGTAGCTGATTGTGACGTTGTCGCTCCTTCTCCCACTGCTGTCCCTCTCCCTATGGCCTTTATCGACTCTAACGGAGCTGTGAGTTCCCTTTCCTCTTCACTCTCTCTTTGCTCCAATTGAGCGTTGCTTCCGTGGCGCAATCGGCAGCGCGTTCGGCTGTTAACCGAAAGGTCGGTGGTTCGAACCCACCCGGGAGCGGAATATTTTGTTGTTTTTATCTGACCCTTTTGTAATGCTCAAATAAATATCAGATTGTTCCTGCCTCGATGACACCTGGATTAATGAATAATGGGATGTCTGTACCTTCTACACCCTCCGTTATTCCCAATCTTCCTCCATTTCTGGCCCAATATGTCATTCCGAATGTTGAGGGAATGCCTACCTGTAAGCACTCCAATTCTTTCCGTTAAGCATGCATGTGTTTCAGATCAAGAATTGGTTGCCAATCGAGTGATGTCGCCTGGTGGATGGACTCCCTCAAACAATGAACATGTATTTTTCCCACCTAATGGGTCTCCATACTGACTGAACATCTTCATCGCGCCTAAAAATGGTTTTCTATAGTATTTCCAACTTTATTCTAATTTGACATAATAATTATATGTTTTCCTGTTACATTGTGTTGCATATTTGTGCGAATGACTGAAAACAACCCTTGCGAATATTATGTTATTACTCCTGATTCATTGTGTTCACTCTGTTTTACTCTGTGATGGCTAATATCTTTGCCAAATCCGTCCTGTATATTTTAATCGTCTAATAATAAAATTTGTTAATTTCAACTCCAGATATTTAATTTTACAACATTGGTAGCTAGAATGATGACAGTTTGCGATTGGCGGCTTCGGTGGTGGTTACGGTAGTGGGTTCGTGTGAGTGTGTTCAATTTCGTGCGTTGCTTGCAATTGCTTTCATCGTCGACTTTAAACTTGTTTTGACGCCTTCTGCTTTACTTCGCAATCATCGGACTTGATTCGCCGTATTCGGTATGTCATTCAGCATGTGTTGGAACAAGGTTCCGGTTCAAAGCTTTGTTTATCACGGTTTTGTTTAAGTCTTCTTTTTTCGAAATCGTGTTCGTGCTATATTCGCTCGCGCCGTCGAGAAATAAGCAAGCATTTTGAACAAAAAATTACAATCATTTAGGTGAATCATCGGATAAGAAGAAAAAAGCAGGTCGGAGTAGGCCTCGTGCCTCCCTTGCCTGCAGGGCTCGAGTAATGCAGGTATGTCTAATTTGTGTATTCTTAACAGTACGGCTTAAATTTGATAAAATGTTACAATTTGTAGGCGGGCGGCCAAATTGTTCTGATTGGGAACGACTCGGATGTTCTACATTCGGGTTACAACCATCCCATCAGCGATGCCGGAATGAGGTTATCCTTTCTCGTGAATTGATAGTTTTTCAACGTAATGTTGTAGATATCCATCTGTGTCCCATTATGCCCACTCTCAAATACTCCAACAATTGGGTCTGGATGAGACAATTCTTCTCGATCTTCTGTGTGTCAGCACTCGAGATGTGGCTGTGAGTTTGAAATGTGAGAATTTTTATCAGTCATCACATCAGGAGAAAGCTCGCGAACTACTTGTCAATAATATGCCAGCGGGACACGATCTCAACTCCCTCTCATCCTATCTATCATCTAGCAGGCAATCATACACTATGCAGGGATTGAGATTACGTGTTGACCAAGACAAGGGTACTTATAAACATTCATTCGATTGTGAAACAACATTCTTTGAAGCTTTCGAACGGCAGTTGATGGAGACTGATCAAGCCCTTCTTATTGTATGTGATGCAAATGATCGAGAATTGGGAATTGGTATGGAAGAACAGGCATTTGCGGAATGGGTATGGAAGGATATACTTAAAAGGATTGAATAAAATGTACTTGATAGATGGGTCGTGAGCACGTGGATGCACAACAAATTGCATATTGGATGAGGAATGAAATTGGAAGACCAGCTCATTTGGGACACAATCAATTGGGGTATAGCAATTGGGTTGAAATGGATCAAATGATTGTCTTAGGTACTTTCTCATGTGGCTGCGACATGAGGTTCGGGACAAGAAGAAAGTGAGCCTTTCCAGTCTTTTTTTGCCTGTTGAATAAGCCGGAATTTCTGGTAAATGCTTATACACAATATAAAGAAGAACACATTTATTACTTGATCTGACGACATATATATTATTGTTAGGCGGAGATGCTTTCTTGGACTTCGCGGGCAATAGACGGACTTTCAAGAGATCAGAACGAGAAACCCGTGAAGATGAATGTCAACGATCTCATCATATCACTTTCTGTCGGTAGTTTACTGTATCCTTTGCATCTCATGCTATTTCAGGGAGTCTTTCGTCCTCTCTCTAATTATTTTCCCATGCGATTTGAAATGAAGGGAGAGACATATCGAAGTGTTGAGCATTATGCATACGAGAAACTATTCCTGAGTCTAAAGTGAGTCAGGTCTTGTCAATCCTTTTTAACTCCTTTGAACATTCAGATTAGATGATAAACTAGTAGAGAAGATAACAACAACAGTACTTCCCGTTGATGTTCCAATCGTTGCTCAAAGAATATTCCGGAAGTTGGAGGTAGATTTCATCTTAGACCTTTCTGTTATGTTGTCATTCGCAGATGAAACCAGATGCATTGGATTCGAAATTGAGTAAATTGGACAGATGGAGACAAAGTGCAATGAAGCACAAAGTGAGCAACAATGAATATCTCACACAACTTGTTCTATCGACTGGAGATGCACTTTTGGTAGACAATGCAGGTAAGAGAAGAGAAATGAAAAGGAGGAAGAGAGATATTGAGATGGTGATCCAACATGGACTTGTGGGGCTAGTGAAGCTGAACTACAGAGACTCATGTCAAAGGACTATGTTAATGTAGAGAAGATAGTGTCATGGATGAGGGATAAGGTTAGTAAAGAGAATTGAGAAATGAATGAATGATACAGGAAAAGACTGTTCCCAAGAGTGTACGACATTTGAATGGAAATAAGACTGGACTACTATTGATGGAATTGAGGACAAAGTTAAAAGATCAATCATCAAATAGAATACCTTTAGTGAGTCTTTGACTTGTCTCATTCATTCTCTATTCTCTATAGATATCTCCAATGGACTTCTCACTTCTTTGTTCACAAGTGTCTCCTCATGTGATCTGTCTAACAGCAGAATCAGTATGGCATCCTCTCTATCCAGCTGAAATCTGTCCTTCCCCCGGTCAACCCCTTCTACCTTCACCTGCACATTATGTGGCACAAGAGGCTATCAAGTGAGGAACTGTCTGTATCCATTCGCATTCCCTCTTTGAGATATCTTTCACTCAACAGACAGGACTCTCAATACATCATGGAGGACAAGAGAAGTGTGGAATGTTGGCAGAGACTACATCAGGTGGGAGAAAGAGGAGAAGGGAAGGAAAGAAGAATTGATAGGTACTCGAAGCACGAACTGTTGATATCGATAAGGAACATGTATGGTGGATGGCTAAGAGACAGAATGTTAGTGGTTCTTTCATTCCTTTGTCATTGTATCAATCGAGGCCATTCGGGAAGCTCTTATTCTTCTTCTTGAACAACATCCTCCATTGTTGAAGGCACTTCTGGATACACGTGATTCCCTTCTGGTTGGTTGTTTGGAGTAGAAATGACATTGATTGTTCACTTAGGTCTATTGTGGTCGATTCTCATCGATAGAGGCAGAATTGACTGTTGGAATGAGGGAAAGTGACTTGAGAGGATGGATGAACACGAATGGAATGAATACAAAAGAAGTGAGAGGAAAAGAGAAGGAGTAAATGATTGAATTGAATACAGCTAATGGATCTATGTAATCGACCAATGGCATTCCGACCTCCATACTTGGGAGGAAACAGATTGGGTTTCATTCTAATGGAATTAAGAAGAGAATTCGTACTCAGAGGAGTATTCCCCCATACCCTTCCTGATCTCAACATTGGTTTGACTTGTTATACAGATTCTCGTTTGAAGAAGGTATATTTTAGGTGCAGAAGCTATTCTTGGTAGTGAATCTCCAATGGAGAATTGGATGGTTGGAGTGGAATTGGATGTGATGTCACCTGATAACTTCACTGCATCTTCCATTAGTCAGTCAACACAAGGATATTGATATGACTCATTCCATTCAGATACATTCCTCATTCTTGCACGAAAGTTGAAGAGACCAGAGTTGATAGCAGAGGCATGTCGATGCAAGGTGTGTACATTGACTAATCGATAGACTACGGTAGTTGTAGGTGGCCCCTCGTATGGTATCTCTAGACGATGATAGAATCACTTCCATTCTGGACGATCTGGACAACATGGCTGGAAAGGTTGTGAAGAGACAAGTTGTGTGTTGAGTGTAGTCATTACAGGTTGATGGGTCTTATGTGGCAGAATGTCGACCAGAAGATCTACGAGGAGTCTTCATCAGATTATGTGCAAGAATACGAAGGAGAATGGTTGAGACTGATATGCAACAGGCTGATATGAATGCAATTGCACGTGAAGTAAGTGAATGGAAAGAGAAGAGAATGAAGAGAATGGAACAGGTTGGACAAATGCAATTCATGAGAAGAGGATTGGAAGAAGCACGAACAAGTAAACGAGTTGTACATCAACAAATGGGACCACCCATGGTCATACCAGAACCAGATGGACCACCACAACCATTACTATCACTTCCACTCAGGTTACAATAACTACAGTATCTCAATACGATCACTCATTGCAGTAGACGGGATCGTAGTCCATTGCCACCAATGAAGAGGGCTGTAGGAGGAGGAGACAGAGAAGGGTGAGTGGAGAGAATTGTGAATGATTACTGTAATGTAATTATAGAGGAAGATTTGATCGACATGGAGAGAACAGAGGAAGGAGACGATCTCCCGATGGGCGAAAAGTGAGTATTACTCATTCATTCTCCCATTTGTCTACTTGTACAGCAATTGCGTGGAGATCTCATTCCTCAACGACGGAATTCTCCTCGTAAACCTGATCGAGGAATGGAAAGGAGAGACTTTCATGAGAAGAGTCCACCTGTAAAGAGACAAAAGAAGTCTCCATCTCCTCTTCCCATACATAAAGAACCTCCTAAAGTAGTTGTACCCAAGGTGAATAGACACTTTTGGACTCTCTTGTCAATAGATTCATTTGAGGTCAAAGTAGTCCGTGCTGCAGATGAGGAATTGTCAGATGGAGAGATTGTTGACAGTGACGAGGAGTAAAGAGAAGGTATAAAACGACTTGATTGTACAAAGTGAATAATAACAAATGATTCTATCTCAGTGCTCCCATTGCCCTCCAATCATCAAAGTCAATATCATCATCGTCATCATCTTCCTCCTCTTCTTTCCTTCGTTGAGCTGCCCTCACTTGTCTGAATACATTCTTATTCTTCTTCTCTTCATTCACTATTCTCACTTTTGTTTTCTTCCTTCCAGAATTGCATCCTTCTTCTTTTCCAATTCATTCAATTCCTTCCACTTTTCCATCTGATCATCCATATTGTCCAATTCTCGTTGTCTCATGTCAGCATCTTCATCCTTTTCCCTCTGTGCCTCTTTCTCTTGTTCTTGCTCTGCTATCTAAAGTCTCTCATTGTATTGTAATTGTGTAGTACAGTAACCTCTCTCATGAGCTTCTCGTAGTCTGCTTCCATTTGTTGATCCTTTTCAGCTGTTTCTCTCACCTGAAATTATTATTTTGAGCCACGATCACAGATCAAATCTCATCCGATATCACGGACTGCACTTGGGTTTTATCACTTGATACTTTTTGTATACGATTCCTCACATTCGTAGTGCTTTTCATTCTCGGTGCATTCTTAGGTTAATAATATAAGTTTCTACGAGAGATTCTAACAATATTTTGCATCAGAATTGTTTTCTAGGAAGAATATCCAACCCCAAAATGTTCTCCATTTGTGAACACGGGTTATTTGCAGCATGTTTGAGAGTTATCGTTACAAAATTTCATTGTATAAGTTGTCACTATTGAAACTGAATGAATATTAAATGAACGTACTTTCTTATCCTTGTTCTTGTCATCGAAGAATCCTTGTGGGAGTCCTTCTATCAGACCCTTTCCACTTAATTCCCTCATCACCTACAATAACATGGCTCAAGATCCCAAATACCCATAAATCATACCTCTTTCTCTTCCTGCCGCCCCTTCTGCCATGGTGTTTCTACAGAAGCTTCGAAAAAGTCCGAAGGGAGATCACTTTCCCCATCCACTAAAAGAACAACAATGCGTGTAAGTGTGATGATCAGCATCTATTTGTCATTGACTAAACCATTGCACACAGTATAATTGAAAAAGGGAAATATACGTTTGATCTTCTTGACAGGTGTGGCCTCAACCGCCGGTTCTGTTGCTCTCTTCTGTGCTGTAAGAACGGAGGAAGGAACTTTTCCAGCCGAGAGCTCAAACAGGAACGGGATTCGTCTATATAAGTAAGAGAAAGGAGTTACGCGACTAACCAGATCACTGTTTAAAAAAACGATAATAGAAGTAAAAACCTGCTCTTTCAACTTTTGGGCATTGTCCTTATGCTTCTTCCCCACAACATGCGCCGTCCACAACTTTGGCTTCACCTTAAAACGATAAGCCATTAACTAAAAATTAAGCCGTATCGAATGGTTTAAACCGTAACTGTTTTTAGAAATGGAAGGAAAACTAACTGTCATGTTGCATACGAGACACATAACATCTCCACGAGCAGTTTCTCTCGCAATGGCAGGATTCAATTTGAGGTGAGCCAGTGACATTCTTAAAGGATTACTTAAATGACACAGACGATAAAGTACTTCAAAATGGCCAACAAAAGGAAATTCTCGATGTGCTTGTAAATTTACGTAAAGATATTTGAATTTTTGGAATTGCCAGCCGTATTTTCGGTAAAAGTTGAATGCGTTTGTTTTACAGTAACCTTCATTTTCTTGTTTGCACATAAATTGCTATTGTGATGGATTTTGTGTCAGATGGTAGAGTTTTGAGATACGATGGTCTACATACGAGATATGAGTAGTTCCAATAACCTGAATCGTCTTATCATCTATTCATTCATCTCAATCTTGACATTTGCATACTGGCTCCTGTCTCTAAACCGGATCTAGAGGGAGAGGGCAATATATATTGAAGGGGAATCAGTGCATAAGAGTCTCTTCAAGATGAAGACAGTGGCTCAAAGTGCTGTCTGTATTTCATTCGTCACTATTGGACTCGTACTACTGTACACAGTGAACATTGTATCGGAGGCTGATGGATTGAGAAGAGAATTGGCTGATGAGATGAAGGAGTGGAAGGTAAGACTTGAGTTGATACAAATCATGGAGAATACTTAAGGAATCGGCCGATCAAGTCTATTCCTCTCTCAACAAAATGACAATTCGTTCAAAGAGACAATATGGAGAAGCAGCAGTCGAACATTCAACAACTACCAAACCAGGTACTATCATTCCCCTTCTCTACATAACCCTCATATTCAGATGCAGGATACTCTGCTGGTGTGAACTCTCAATCTCCAGGAGGTACAGTATCCTTCATTCCATTCATCCTCATTCATTCCAGTCGCACCTTCTGCTTGTGGATGCAAGGAAAGAGAGAACAAATGCCATCCTGGCCCTCCCGGTCCAAAGGGAATATCAGGAAAGAAGGGAGAGGAAGGAAGTGTTGGATTGGTAGGGATCTCCTACAACGACAATCTGGTTACTGTATCCTTTAGCCTGGAATGGATGGAGAATCCGCTCATGATGCTCATGCACAGAGACAACAGTACGATTCGTGTTTTAATTGCCCAATGGGTCCTCCTGGTGTCAGCGGATCTCCAGGTGAGAAAGGAGTCCTGAAGAGACAGAGAATACCGTAATCTTCAGGCAAACCCGGTCCTCGTGGAATGCGAGGTGCACGTGGACAGGCTGCCATTCCTGGAAGAGACGGACAACCAGGATTCCCTGGACCTGTGAGGACATTTCAAGTGTAATCCAATGAGGAAAGTATTTCAGATTGGAGGTCAAGGACCACCAGGACCTAAAGGAGAAGAAGGACCACAAGGAGATGTTGGAATTGACGTGGAACATCAGGTAATAATAGGGAACTACTTATGGACTCACTTTTGTCTGTGCCCTCATTCGACCGGTCGTATATGATTAGCGAGAGTGAATGATTCACCGGTGCACACGGACGAAAAAGCGGTCCATAAGTCGTTCCCTAGGTAGGAATTCCTGGACCAAAAGGACAAACAGGTGCACCTGGAGAGGAAGGAGAACAAGGAGATAAGGTAGAATGAGTAGAGAATGAGAGGAGAAGATAATGATTGAGGGTGATGAAGGACCTTCTGGTAATCAGGGAATTCCTGGTGAAAGAGGACCTTTAGGTGAACAAGGAGCAAATGGAGCTGTGGTCAGTGAATACAGTACTCTCAGAGTACGGTAGTATCATTACAGGGATCGGAAGGTCATCATGGTGACGAAGGAGAACCAGGAGTTGATGCAATGTACTGTCCATGTCCTCAGAGAGGAGCAACTGCTGCAGTTGTACAACAAAGTCCAAAGGAAGGATATTGAGAATAAAGAAATGTGTTTATGCATTTGAACAATAGAAGGGAAACCCGTATGGGGGATGGAAGAGTACCCGAAAAGATGAGAGGAAAGGACTCGGGGGAGTCAAATGATTGGTTGAGCAGTACCTAATGCCCCATAGACAATTGCACCAAGAAGACATTGTGCAGCAGTCAATTGAAATACAGCAGTCCAATCATTATATGTACTCTCCAGAATGTGACCAGCAACAAATACTCCAATGAATCCAGTTATGGCACCGAACGAATTGAATATACCTTAATAGTCTCATTGTCTTCTTATTCATTCAATGACATACCAAACACAGCCCCTGTATGATTGGGAGCGAAGTCATGAGGATTGACACAAACTCCTCCATTAGACAATCCCTTTCCAGCCATTGCAAGAATAATGGTTATAAGAGTAGAAGGGAATGAGGCCAATGGAGATATCAGAGTGAGAAGAATAGCCACTACGACAAGAGATCCAATCTACAATGATACTGTAGATAATCAATCGATAACTCTCACCTCTACGATCTTTCTCGTTCGAGTCAATGAAATGCCTTGACTGTGAATGAAGGAAGAGATGAAAGGAGCGGAGATGGAAGTGATCACAATGGCAATGGCAGGGAGGACATTGTACAGTTGACCCTGAATAGAAGGGAGGAGTACGGTAGAATTGGGAAGAGGAGGGGATACGGTAGAATGGGGGAAGAGACTCACATCTGCATCTGGATACACATCTTGGAAGAAGGTAGGTGCCCAGTTGAAGATCATGAAATAGGCATTTGTTCCTGTGTAGTGGGCAATTCCTGCGGCCCTTAAGAGAAAGAAGTGATAAGTGAAAGAAAAGGAGGAAAAACCAGAATGAAGGATGTTTGAGAAGTGTTCCCCATGGTACTTCTAATGCCTTTTCAGAGCTGAGAAGAAGCTAAATGAGGAGAAATGAAAGGAGAAAACGAAAAATGACCCACAGGCAAATGGATTGAAGATTTCTTTTTCTTTTCCAAAGACGAACTCATTACTGAATGGAATATGAATAACCACACAAGTGAAATAGCTCCTGAATAGAATGATTAGACATGTTTGAGATAAAAGAGAATGACCCATGAAATGGAATAGAGTTCTCCATCCATATGAATTGAGAATAGATGTTCCTATTGCACCAGCAATGACAACTCTGTGTGTACTTCTTCCATCTTTCTATTCTGTTGACTCACCCAACATGTGTTCCACCCAAACAAAGACCGAATGTACGACTCTTATCCAATGAACAAAGATTACGGGAACAAATTGATGCCATTGAAGGCATGAAGAATCCTGAATGAGAGAGTCAATTGAAAGAGGAAAGAGAATGAATACCTTGTGACACTCCTGTTATGACTCGTAGAATGATTAGAAAGGGAAGAGGACTCCCAGTCCATTGAGAAAGATCAAATATGAATGGAGTCAAGATTGTAAGTACAATCCAGACAATTGAAGAGGCAAAGAGAAGTCTTTCCCCTCCAAGACGATCTGCCAATGAACCAGCAAAGAGTTGAGTGATGGCATATCCCCAGAAGAATGATGATAGAATAGCACCCTTAAGAGGGAATAGAGTCAATGATTGAAAGGGGGAAGAACTGACTGAGGTTGACTTGTTCCAATCATTCTCATGTGATATCATAGCTATTGAAATGGGAAGAATGGCTCGCGTTGCATAGAGAAAAGATGCCCCAAAGAAGAGAACAAAAGACCACACACGACGATCCAAACTGAATAGAAGAAGAAGAAGTAGAATAAGGGAGAAGGAGACTCACTCTGTCCATCCTTTGATATCCACAGTCATGAGAAGACAACCACTCAATACACGATGAAGAGAAGAGAATGAACTGTCATGCAATACTTTATGCAGAGTGCAGCAATGTTTCTATGGGAACGAAATGTTTGTATGAAGGGAGAGAGTCAATGCAATGTACAACACTAGGGTGTCGCATTCGAGAAGTGCATTCGTTATGTCTCTACTCTCAGCGGTGCGGTTGTCTATGAAAAGCAGACACAACCGTACCTCAGAGAATAGAGACATGACGAATGGACTACTAAAAGACTCGAATGCGACATCCTGTACAACAGAGATAAATGCATGAGAACAGAGAACAAATTGTGGAAAGGAGAAAAGGGAAAGTGAGATGGTTGTTTGAAGCTCATAGTGTTCAGAGAATATATGAGAGGGAAAAGAAAGAGAGGGAAAGAGGGATGAAACTCTCTTCATAATACAGTTCTTCCATCGGAATGGGATGATGCCACGTATAGGGGAATTTCAAATTCGATACCTTCAATGCAAATTGTGAGAGAAGAAAGAACATGAGTCATTGAGTGATAAGAATGTTAGCAGAGGGAATCCCAACGTGCATTCAATCTGTCTACACTCTCTATCGAGCTGTCCTCTCTATATGTCACATACGACCGCGCGGTAGAGAGGGTAGAGAGGCCGAATGAACATTTCGATTCAAGACTAAATGATAAGAAGTAGGGAACGACTTATGGAACGTTTATCGTCCGTGCGCACCGGTGAGTGATTCTCTCTCGCTCATCATAGACGACCGGTCGAATGAGTGCACAGACGAAAGTCGTTCCAAAAGACGTTCCCTAATAAGAAGAGAAGAACAAACCAGGAATGGCTGTTAATCTGAGAACATAATGAAGTGAGATAATAGATGAATCTCCTCCTTTTTGTGTTGGAGGTGCATCGAATGGAATTCTCAATGAACATGTCTCAAATACCTCAATTGAACATTCATTCTCATTCATTCTCTTTCCTCACTTCATTTCTTCTTCCATTCACATTTCCCAAATCAACTCTATCAACTACAAATTCAGCCAATTTCTTCTCATCGACATGTTCATATCGACTTCTGAAGATTCTCTTCTCCTTTCCTTTTCATTCATTCCTTTCACCTGGCCTCATATGTACTCTTACTCAACAACAATACTGTTGTATCCTTGAGTTGTCTTCTTGTTCCATTCTTCACTTCAACTATTGGTTCGACTGACTGAACTAGAAATGAAAGACCATATAACAGTCTATTCACCTCTCCAATCACAAAGGCTGTTCTCTTTAGATGAACCTTTAGTGAAACAGTCCCAAATGGAAGAGTACAACAAGTGAAGTCAATCTGTGATTGAGAGTACTGTAATGGAAGGATATCGACTCACTTCATCTCGATAGTCAATAGGTGAAAGGAGATTGGATGGAAGTTGTGAGAGAAAAGAACGAGAGATGACAAGGAAAGGGAATACTTGAGATGTTGAGGCCTGGAAGGAATAGAATGGAAGGAAAGAGAAGTCCTTGCCTGTTCTGTATTCGCTTCAAGTACAATCTTTATCTCATATCTAACTGTTCCATATTGAGATTCATATGAAGATGGACAATCATTTGGAATAAGAATCTAAAGGGAAAAGAGAAGAAGAAAGAGAATGAGAACTGACTTGAAGGGGAAAAGAATGTCTTCCATTAGAAAGACTTGATTGAATGGCAAGAGTTTCAATAACAGACCAATACAACTAAAACGTCTTTTGAGTATGGATAATAGTTGAGACTGACTATTTCCTTCTCGAATATCTTATCTGTATGTATATTGACCCATCCTGTCCTTCCAATTCCTCTTACTTCTCCACTCAATCTTTCTATTACTGTATCTGGATCAGATGAGTCCACCAATATCTTAAGTAACCCTATCAGATCACGTCATCTTCCATTCTCACCTTTGCATTCAAATAGTCTCCTGCCATGAATTTCTCATTGGAGAAGACCATGTTGATGCGTAGAGTGGGCATCTGGAATGAAGGAAAGATCAAATGACAAAGGAACGAAATCCAAACACAAGTACACATTTATGTCATCAAATTCACTCGAAGTGGTTGTCTCGTTCTCACGATGGACAACTACTCCGAGGGAATTAGACGACAGAAATGTGCACTTTTGCTTGGATTGCATTGCCTACAAATGAGAGAGAACAAGTAATACATACCCTTTGATGTAGCATTGTGGAAGGAATGAGAAGAGAGAAAGTGTAAGAGAGAAGGGAAAAGAGTGTCAAGACTGCATATCATGTGTCAAATGGATGGTACAAGGAGAAGTAGAATGAATAATGAATGAAGAAAGAGACTCACATATATGAACTGCATACATTGAATCATATCCATTCAAAGGAAAGAGAGAATAGAAGGGGAATTGACTCAAAGGGACAATTCCCTTGTGAATACTCATTACGACACTTCGGATAGAGGAAGACAATATTTATCTTGACCCGTTGAATAAGGAAACCAGTATGAATGAGAGTCAGAGTTGAATAGGACTTCTCTTGGATTGTCGACCACTCGATCGACTACTTAACATCAATGTCTCTACTGTACTAGTATCTCCTTGAGTAAGAACAGTCAGTTTCCTGAATGAGTCTTCTTTCATCCTTCCCTTCTCAATCCTCTCCTTACCTCACTGTCTCTCTTCTCATTAGCTTCGTCTTATGCAGAAGTCTCTGTCTAAACGAAGCAGAAGACGTACAGAAGAGAACGAATGTTAATGACTTTCCCAGTACAACGAAGAATGTTGTCAATGTTAACTGAGACATTATTCAATTGCTCTCAACAAACACTCACTCCAACCACTCCAACGTAGTCTGGTCTCAATGTTGAGATTACTGTCAATACTGCTGAAGGACCCTGTAAGGACTCTCATCTAAACGACCCCATGAGGAATCCTTCACCTGAGTGATTGTAAATGAAGATACAATGAGAGTGACAGTCCTTGCTACTTTCTGTTCTAGTTTCTGTTGACTAGCCTGTTCAACAGTTGCCTTGAGTAATGGATGTTGTCTGAATGAAACGAATCTTCTCTTTCTCTTCCTATTCTTACCTTCTTTTGATTGTTACAATAAGAAGAGTATTTGAGATACAAACAAGAAGAATTGGAATGAAGATAACAAAGACTGCATGCACCAATGGAGACCAACGAACAAAAAGACGAAACCAGAGGGGATTGGGATTGTGCTGATTGGGACGAAACCATCTGAATGATAAAAGGAATAAGGGATATAAGGGGGACGAATACTTGTTGGAATCTTGGTGGATACAGAATGAATGAGATTGAGTTCCATTACAGAAAAGACGAGTCTCACAATGATCTGAATAAGGGAATGAAAGAAGGAAAGAAAAGGAAACTGACATGAGAAATGATTGTAGAATGTGAGGAGACCAGTTATGAATACAATTATTGAGACCTACAAAGAGATTCTTTCCCACTCATTCATTCAATTCATACCATTCTGGATGGTTTCATTAGAATTGGTCGATCTCTTGAATAGAATGGATATCGTATAGCAACAAGTCTTTCCATTGATACAGCCAATATCAACCTCAAGATGTCCCTTTGCTCTCTCAGTCTCTTCTACTCACCATATGGCACAAGCTGAAGTCCAGTTAAGAATTGCTATCAGATGAAGTTTGTTACTCATGTAAATGAGACGAAAGTAGTATGAATGGGCAAATGCACGATAGTGAGCCATACTGAAGGAATTGAGAAGAGAAGAGAAAGGGAGTCACCTGTGAGGAATCATGAATACAAGAAAGAATACATCTGTAACAGCAAGACTTGCAAGAAGAGTATTTGATCTGTAGAAAGAGTACTGTAATCAAATGACTCTTCCATTCTCATTCCATCCAGGACTCCAATGCAATTCAATTGAAGGCAATTCGCACTCAGAGAGAAGACAAACAAAAGGGAGTCAATACACACATTGCCTTACCTTGTACGCATTTTACGATCCAATAGGACTGATAGATTGACAATATTTCCACTTATACCAAATACAATAAGGAAGGGAACGATCTGAGAAGAGAAGAGGAGAGGAGAATGACAGACATACAAACCATTCCAAAGAAGAATGTTTCCAATTCAGATACTGATAGTTTAAGTTCTTCTTCATCCAAACACCTTTGATTGGCTGATGAATTCATTCCTGAATGAAAGTGAACATGAAAGTACAAATGATAGGGAGACTTACTCGTGAGAGCATGTGAACAAGACACGAAAGGGAAAGGGAATTGAAGAAGGAATGAATGTAAGACAATACAAAGATGATTGCAAGTAGAGAGAAGCACACAATTCAAGAGTTAGAAGAGTTCAACTGATCCAAAAGACAAAGAGTCGCATCTATCGATAATCTCTTTCACTTAATCGTCTTCGAGTCAGCCGCGGTCCTATAAACAATGGGGCATCTCAAGAGGAAAAGACTCAAACATCCCAGTATTTGTCAAGTATTCAATTCTCTTCGGGGGTCTCACGTGTACAAAGATCAACCATTCTTGTACCCAAATCAATGGAGGTCATTCAATTGAATGGCAAAAGGAAGAGTCTCAGACAGCAGCCCTTCTCTTGTATCCCTCCAATACTCGTACGCAATATGACCCTTGGTGGGGAAGCGTCTTCTTGTGTCTCCCCCTCTCCTCTCTGGCACAGGCCAATTTATTGTCCTCTCTTGTGAACAGAAACAAAGACATTAGCAGTAGTCATGACTGTATGCAACTCACACACATACAATAAGAACATAACAAATTGAGCAAACAAAGGACAAGTTATGAACATTGCATTGAATAAGAGTAATCCCGCATACAAATGAGGCAGATAAGGGGATTCGTTCATATAAGAATATCCAATTGACAAAGTACTCCGTATTGCACATAACATGTTGCAGATGGATTGTGTACACCATTGCACCAATACCCGTATACGGTCATCCAACGATATTGCAGTCTAGGACTAGGCAGTACAACAATATCAATACAAATCAATGCAAAGACAAATGGAATTACAAATTGACTGCTTTGGTGGGTGAATTGAATTGATCATGTATTCGCATTGCATCAGAGAATGCAAGAGGTTTTTTCCTCCGATCACCTCAATTAACAACTATCACAATTCATTCGAGTGTCTCTCACCATTGACTAGTCCTATTCTTTCTCCTGATTCACTAGGTGAAATGGCCTTGGATCCAGCCATTGCTTCAGCTACAGAGGCTTCATATGCAGCAGAAACATCAGGTGAGACTACACGAACCGATCCTCAAATACAAACACTATTTCATTACACAACACATTATTGTAAAATAGTTTCTTTATGGTATAATGAATTGTTTTAAAGGATCACGGCACCTAATATTTTCAACTCTTATAAAGTGCAAGCGCAGTTCGATAGGGCCGGTGTTGATTTGTTGTTCTGCCAAAGGAATTTTAATAAAAAAATTTCCACGAGGCTAGAAAATCTAAGAAAGGCTCAGGCCCATGCAGGCAACTTGCGGGAATTCAAAAAAATATTTATAGTTTTTCCCGTTTCTGCTTTTCATTTCGTCGTATACCCTGCAACTGTCTGTTTTCGTACATTATTGACTCCGTAAATTTACAATGGCTTCAAAGATATAAATAAACAGGGGTAGAAATGTTTGCGCAACGGAAAGTCGACAAAATTCACAGTGAAAAGTTTGATCATTTCTCACCGTAATACCCTTTTAATGCAGGCTAATCGCGTTTCTTCATTTTCCTAAAATATTCGGTGCCGTGATCCTTTGAATTGTGACGAAAAGACTTGTTTCTCTTTGACTCTTTTCGATGTCATATTTCGTCAAACAAGAAGACTTCCTGTGAAGGACAAGGGAATAATTGGCAAGGATCCAATTTCTGGCTGGATGAAGTGAGAGAGAGGATCAAAAGGGGACTAACCTCTTTCATCATATAGATTACATGTACTTCCACTTGGAGGAGGACCAAGTGATGGTTGTCTAGCCAATGACAATGCAGTTCCAACTGAGTCAGAATCTGATCCTTTCACTTGTTTCAACTGTAACTCTTCCTTCTCTCTACCATACAACATGTGTATCTATCTTACTCTTATATGTCCTTCCTTTCCTCCTCCTTCAGGTACATATAAGACCGAAGTCTCGTCTCCCATTCCAATACTTGTCTATAAATATCCTTTTACAATAGTTGACAAATAAATGACAAGAGTCTATTCCACCTCAATATTCACCTGTTTCTTCTTCTTTTCCTTTTCACTTCCATTTCCTTTCATTTTTCGATGGATACTATATCCTTCGAATCTGGAATGACTTTAGAGAGAGAAGGGCAAATGGAAGACTAACGAAGGACTCTGTGAATGGCACAAAGTGTGCAGACAATTGCGATGCCATCCCTTTGTGAAAGGATTGAATCCAGATTGGAACTTTCCCGTTACCTCAACACAATCTTCATACTCTATCATCTGATTCCACTTACTTGTTCATTTGTACTTCTTCCTCGTAAAACAAGAACAACGTGGAATAGAGTGAGGCCTACTACAGGAATGGCCAATAGAATAGTAAGAATGAGAAGAACGACAGAACAAAGGAACGAAGGATCCATCGATTCCCTTAACAATCAATCATCATTTCATCCATCATGTAGTTAATATGAAAGGGATGAATTAGAGTGAAGGGTCTCTAATTGAACCTCTCAATTCTCTTCCCACTCTTCCTTTCATATTATACATTAGAGTGATGACATCATAATGGAGAATGCATCTCTCATTATGAATATTAAATGAGGTCTTATGGAGGAAAAGGAAAGGAGCTTTACTAAGTGTTATTGTTAGTAAAGAAATGAAGTTAGTACGCACACAGGTTTCCTATCCCACCTGGACGCCCGTTGAATGAGATATGTTGTACATACGACGCCAACAAACATCACTAAATATCCATACAATTATTTCATTCACGAACATGTTAAGAAATATTCTGTCAAATCTGTAATCGCTTTAAAAACTGACTGTGGATAGAAAGGAAGAGCAGAAAGAAGAAAAAGTAACGATAGTTTCTGCACCCAACACAATTATGGACCCATGGACAGTGATGATCGAAGTTGTCAATGCAACTAAAAGAGATTGGAAGGAAGCTCCTCATGATATGTCATTCATCTTCTTCTTACCGATTGCATACAGAACAATGGGAAGCACGAGGAGGACGATAGAACTTACAAGTGACACACCTCAATTCACTCTCATTACATACACAAAAGGACTACTCACCATTTCATACGTACACTTATCCCATTGATCACTACATTCTTATACAATGGAGAACGGAAGTCTTCACTGTTACTTTGTTCTTCTGATATTGTTGCTGCAAATACAAGATGAATAAAGGGAATGATGAATGTTTACCAATAGGATGAACTCCAGGATCGAGACACATGGCCATTATGAGATTAGAAAGGACCAGTATAAAGAGGAGACCATCAATGACAATCACAACTACTCCTCGATTCTAAATTGTTTTCTTAAACCTTTCCTTTCATTTGTACCACTTACCCCCCATACTTCATCCCTCCATAAAGTGGGTGCTACGAGAGCAAAGAAGGCCACACTGCATCCAACTAGAAGAAGCCAAGCAACTCCAGCTGGTAGTAGTTGGGACACCTTCTTGCACATCCTCCCACTCCAACCTGCACGACACTCTCACTCCTCACTCCTATTATCCTTATCCTCAACCCTATCCTCTTTCTTCTGTCCCCCCGGGCTCAATTCAATTTCTACCGTATCCTGCCTTTCGCGCTAAGAGTCTGCTTCACAAAATATAGCGATATTGTCAAAAGAGACACCCGTGCAAAATTTGCACTGCAAATCTTAACTAAGAAAAATTGTTCGTTAAGTGTGATATCGAATTTTCGCATTAAAATGAATTCTTAATGTACAAAGCTCACTTATGCGTTCCTCGTCGTCGTATCGCATTTTATGTACTCTCACTTCCATCTACCATCACGATGTAAAGTGAACTGCAATAAAAACATAAGGACAATGTGATAATATTGTACAATTTCATCACTAGAAATATAGCAACAGGGAAATTAATAAAGCCTTACTAACATTAGCCATTCGAAAAGATTTGCGCATAAATAATACACAATCATGATATTTGAGGGAAATAATAGAAAAAATGCGAAAATGCCTACCAATTGAGAAAGGAAACTGAATTGTTCAATTTAGTGCTGAGTCTCAATTACAATTTTCGTAAGTCATAATAACATATATTCAGCGAAATAACAGCTATGTTCAACTATAAGTCAGTCATCCCAACTATTACGCGCATATCTAAATAGCGATATTTCTGTGTAAGTATGCTGTCACTACTGAAAAACTTTGAAATACCGCGGAAAGTGCCGTTCGCACCGGGTATGCGCACACTTAGCGGTATGATCGTCCTGCAGGAGCTACCGATAGTACCGCGATAGTATTGGTATCTCCCGCGGGACGAAAAATATTAGAATTCTCTATATAACTCTTGAATAACAAAAAAATCAAAGAAAATACGTAATAGCAATTAAAATCAACCGCGAAATTACGGAGATTATACGGATTTCCGCTGGTTATCGCATTGATATTATCGATCAAGAATGTACCGTATACTCACAGTATTTTTCAACGCTTGGATTTGGCTACTTGTAAGTATATGGGAAAGCCACCGTTCTGAACAACAACGTTGTATTTCAACAATCTGATAGCGGGTCAATGTCACACATTTCATTATCACTACGTATATTCTCCAACTATGTATTCTCTGACAAACTTGACGAAGGAACAAATCCAACCTTCGGTTCACTAAAAACCACTTGTTGATGTCGTTTTGGGTACATTCATGGTTACGGATTCGGAAATGGAAGAATCTTTCTCGAGAGGAAAGAAGGATAATCATTGATAATTATTCACATACACAGTATTTCCCTGGGTAGGTATTATTGGGTAAGCCAACCTGGGAAGATGGCTCCGATGACTCCCCATTCCGATTTGCTTTGGAAAACAGGCATAAACATATTTCACGCACTATTATATGCACAATGTGAAACATATTTTATTTCTGGATCACGAAATTTGCGCACAGAAACTTCTGCACAAGACATTTCTGCACAAGAATCTTCCGCGCAGGCCATTACCGCACATCTCATAACTCCTTCCATTTTCATATTAATGAAATACTACCAACATGAAAGTTGATGTTCTTGAGGAAACGAACAACTTTGTTGCTTACGGCAAAACGTGAAAATGAAAACTAAACGAGTTATTCGAGAACGGCATTTGAAGCTTCCGGAACACTTTAATCCAATAATACTGTATCAAGAATGTAAGTATGATGTATTTGAGCATATTTATCATTTTAACAAAAAAACATATACATGGAGGACTCGTTACATTGTATGTACACTTGAAAGCAAAAAATAGTCTCTGTAGACTCTATTTTCCATCTGTATAGATCTGTTCTTCACTGGGCTTGGGAGGCAATTTGAGACGAAAAAGTGACTGGCTGATGCAAATATAAGAAAAAGGCAACCCATACAAGAAAGAATGAATCAGACTTGATAACATATTACTAGTACATTAAAGTGAAAAGAAGAAAGATAATTAGGATATGATTAGTATGTATTCAATCCTCTTCCATTGGAGTAACAATATCAATCTCCAATTCCAATCTTGCATGAGGATTCGCTCTCCATTGATTAATGTTATTAAGTACAACATTAGCCAGATTCTTAGTCTCTTCTCTTGTTTGTTCATGTGACACAAGATCAACCAATAGACTCTCTCCTCCTTCATCTACTACATATGCACAATACTTGGCACGATCAGTTGTTGTCAGATTGGCAAGGGCCCAAATTGCCCAATGCTAAACGAGTATGAGAGGAGAAGAACGAATGATACTCCAACCTGTGAGGCAAAGGCATCATATCGAGGAATGAGTCTGAGGATGGGACGGAATGATCGATAATTGATGAATCGGCGAGTCTCCAGTTTCCATTCAGAAGTAGCCTTAAGATAAGAATGAGGGATGATATTTGAATAGTTGTACCTTCATAATGGATTGCATGACTAGTTGTCTACTGACATTGACATTCTCCCATGCAATATCTCCATCACTTGCAAGATGTGCCAATACTCCAGCAGAATTGTAACTGATCTCGATCGATTCATCGTCTCGGGCAAGAAGAGTACTGTATCAAGAGTACTGTAAGAGATACATTGAAGACACATACCAGAATATGTTAATGT
The DNA here is from genome assembly GCA_014805445.1 of Diplogasteroides magnus. Taxonomy (NCBI): domain Eukaryota; kingdom Metazoa; phylum Nematoda; class Chromadorea; order Rhabditida; family Diplogasteroididae; genus Diplogasteroides; species Diplogasteroides magnus. The sequence continues at coordinate 33,724 of JACMIF010000095.1, read as the reverse complement.
ATGAATCCTTCATGAGTTCTCCTCTTAGATTGTCAACTTCTGCTATGTTTCCTATGAGACCCATCATATTACGAACCTGAATGGTTACAACTTTCAACTATTCAATCCATACAAAGCACTCACCAATTCTCTTTCGGCTCTAAAGTGTTCAAAACACTGTTCAAATAGAAGAAGACCATTGGCCTTGAGGAAAAGTTCACAATTGATAGGAGTCTCATCTATAAAGATTGTTCATGTAAGATAACAACAAGTCAAAGAGACTCACCAGTTATATTCCATAGGAAACTCCATCCAACTTCCATTACATCATCACAAACACTCGAATTGAGTTTCCTCTTGATTTGTTCCAGAATCATCTGTATGTCATGAGTGATATGAGAGGGCAGATAGTCCCATTTGTACCTCTATGGCTCCATAACTTCCCACTTGAATCTTCTGATCTCCTTCCACATGACAAGCCATTGAATTGAGAAGGAAGACAACAATTCTCTGAGTGAGTGAATCTCCATTGTGTCTTTGTAGAACAGTAACAAGTAGAATTGCAAGACGACTTAACAATAAAGACATTAATGAGAATGATAAAAGAATGTACCTGTAATCGAATAGAATCTCTTGAGGAATCTCAAATTGACACAGAGAAAGACAACAATTTCTGACCATAACTTGTTCTTCCATGTGAGTTTCCATTCCTAATCATATTCAATTAAATAAAGACAAAATGAATGGTACAAACCAGATAGAAGGGCCCCCACAACTCTTTTCTTTGTTTCTCTGTTCATTGTCACTTTCCTTATTATGTAGAAAAGGGATGCAGATCCTACAGAGATCATTATGATGTAATAAGGATACTGTACTCACCAGCAATTTGTAGCGTTGAATCAGGAAGATGATCTGACATTGCTTGTAGAACAAGATGAAGGGCCTCAGTGTGTCTCGATGTATACATCCAATATGTGCCATATGTCATATACCGTACCTCGTTAAAGGGTTATTATTTCCAAATCTATAGAGTTGATAACTCTCATTGAGGACTGCTTGTAGAAGTCCAGCACGGGATGAATAAGCACGAAGGGCATTGATTACCTGTTACAGTACTACTTATTGATTGATAGAAGGGAAAGAACTGACTTGGTCTTCACTTGCATCTCCAGATACATTATGGGCAGGAATAGCAGCAAAGTGAGAAGCACTCTCACAATTGAAAAGACCAAGGAAGTCAAGAGGACGAGAGAGAAAACGAAGGGCGTAGATATCAGAGTTGAGTGTTCCCTTACTTAATGAGAATATAATAGAAAAGAGAGAATGAACATGACTTACCCATCCTTATTAGGCCAATCAGATTGACTTGGTTGAGAAGCCAAATTAGTAGAAGAAAGATCAAGATGAGATAGAAGAGGAAGACATGTCACTAGTTTATAGAGACACGAAGCAGGACGGGGATAGGTTCCTGTTTCACGAGAACATTGAGACACATCGAGAATTCTGAATGTAGAAGATGAAAGTGAGGAGAGAGAGAGAGAGATCACCTCAATTGAGTCAATTGACAGATATTGTCAAGGGCCTTGTAGATATCAGGAACATCATAGAGAACAAGACAAGTGAGAGAATGAGAATGGGAACGAAGTGAGCCAAGATCTTCAACCTAAACAATACTCTTTATAAGAGACAATCAATCCTTTTCACTCTTGTCCAATGGGAAAGATCCAATGTTGATAGAAGAGGAAGAGGTTGAACAAGTCGAGAGAGTAGTTCATTTGGTGATTCTCCAACGGGAGAATCATCATCTGCTTGACGACGGGTCTACAAAAGACAATCAATGTACTGTAGAAGGGAAGAACGAACTCTTGGATCCCTTGCAAGATTGAGATCAACAACATTTGGACATCGAGAAGTGAATGGAGGATACTCAATGTCCCCTTCATCTTCATCCATCTAAAAAGGAACAAGAATGAATAGTATATGCAATGTTTCACCTTCTCTCCACTACTATGTGTACATACTCCAAATGCTTGTATTGCTTCTGCTGCTCGACCCTTAACATATCATCCTCATACACCACATTCCAAAATCCATATCATCACCAATAACAATAAATAAGGTAATCGTGCGTGGACCTAACAATAAGGATTAAAATATTTTTTACATATTAAAAATGAAATATGGGAGAAACTTTGTATAGAACTTTTATCCATTCTGAATTCATTTGGGTCTTTAATGCGGTTTAGAAAAGAGATTTTTTAAATATAGTTCATTTGGGGTTAGTTAGTAATAGTAGAATGTGTGACCTTTCTAATTTGAATAACTAAAATAGTTACTTGTAAATCTTCTTCTCCCAGTACAGGAACAGGTCTTGATTCCAATCCAGCTGTTCCCATCTTCCTTCTACTACAATTCATCCCTTATTCAACCCTTGTGACTCTATCCCCTCACCTCCTTTGATGTCTACTACTTCCTGCAATTGTTTCACTTGAAGATGCCCTCAATGAATGCAGACGAGACAATCGAATGGACTTTCCCTCTAACATTGCCATTGCACGAGGAGTAACTCCCTATCAACAACAATTCATTCATTCAATACAATAAAGACTCACTGATACATTGGCTAGTGAAAGATGAGTCAATTTGTCTCCATGGGCTTCTATCAATTGAACAAGAAGTTCATCATCCAATTGACATCCTTCAATTCATTCATTCACTTCTCTCATAGACAATTGTAACCTGATAGATCAAGTGTAGTCAAAGGGAATCTCACTCCATCTGTATACAATCCCAATAATTCTTTCTTCCATGACTTCTGAAAGGACAATGAGGATTGTGTAACGATTGGACTGACCTCTCTCTTCTGTTCTTGTCTCAAAGTGCAGAAGAGGGCATGTGAGACAGGAAGGGGAAGGTGTAGATTAGAGGATGCGGCTGATTGAAGAACATCCACTCGATTGACAGTAGCAATAGCAGATAGACAAGTGAGGGATGGAGCTGTTAGAGGAACGTCGTCCCCCATCACACACTCAAATCAACTACAATCACTCAACCAAATACGGCATTCAACTTCAATGATCGGACAAGAATCAAAAGATGATCAAAGAATAGTTGATCTTAGAAAAGGGAATAAGAAGAATGAGATGAATGAACATTGTCATATTTGTTCAATGCATAACGAACAGTATACGAGAATGGTGCGATGTGCGAGAGAGAGAAGAGCGTGAATCGATGAATGGAGTGAGAGACTCCTGGACATGTCAAGAGTCAATGCAACCAATCGACACACTCATCACAGTATATATCAAATGCATTCTATTGAGATGGACAAAATGAGATAAAATAAAGAAGAATAGAGAAAAGAGGGAAAGGGAAGCTGGTTCAAGACATAAAGACATGAAAGGCAATCAAGGGACAAGCAACCTGCTGAGAACATTGATTAGTGCGAAGTGGAAGGGGAGGGGGATTGCATCATGTGATACAAGATGGACAGAGAGGGGCCTATTGGAATCTAGAGGAGACAATCGATCTCCATTGAGAGAGAGACACACACTCGTATACATCAGCTGAGGGAGAGAGAGAGAGAGAGAGAGATAGAGACTGGAAGTAGACCAGTGAAGAGAGGAGAAAAGGACAAGAGACATTCTTTATCCATAGTACAACATAAGGACAATGAACAGCTGAGAAGAGTCTAACCGGAGGTTCTCATCGACACGCGTATTATATTGCTCGCATTGAAATAACGGAGAGAGGCAAGGTGTGAATAAGTATAGACTATACTTTATACTTGTAACTATTTACACTACTAAGCAGTTATATTTCAGATTCTTTCCCGCTATAACAAATAGATTCCTGAAGAAAAGCAATGGGCATTGAAAACCTAATGAAGTACATGCGAAACTATTCAGCAACACAAAGAGCAAATAGTTACAAAATTGTTGAAATGGATAAGGACAGAGAATGAATACAGATACGGTAATACTGGTTCAGGCAGTTGTTGTCACTTTGGTAAATTGTGTAGATACATGAATGAGAACAAGGAAACAACATAGAATGATGGGACCAATGAGAGCTCCTTGTAGTCCAAGCCAATACATTCCTCCAATTACAGAAAGACCAGTTAAATAAGGATGAACTCCCCTTAAATACACTCTTATCATTCACTACCATTTAATTCACTCACTTCACTTCAGAGTAAAACTTTCCATCCGCAAATGCCAAAGGTGCAAATGAGAAGACTGTAGAGGAATCAATTGTCTTTCCTTCACTTACAGTACTCCTTACCTGTGAATACGAGTGCAGACGCTCCTTCTGCCCTAACCAACCACAATTCAATCACTCCCACCACACAAACTGTCCATGGGGCCATGATGGGTATTGCAGCAAACAAAGATGCCAATACTCAATGGATTACGGTAGCTACAGTAAACTGCAAGTCTAACCTGAAGGAACGAATACAATGTTGAGGTCGAAAAGAGTATGGATGGCATAAGTGTAGAGGCCATAGAAAAGAGCCATCTTGAATGAAAGACCGAAGACGCCACTGATAATAAGACAAAAAGAGTATAATATGCGAGAAAGGATAACTAACAAGATGGAATTTTCAATTGCTGTAGTGAATCCGTGACCATTTCCTGATACTCCACTTGGAGCAAGTGAACCCAACTGAAGGAGAATGTTCAATCAATCACAAAGGACAGTAATACCTGAGACAGGAAGTCAAGAGGAAGCCATCGATCACCAGATGAAGCAAGAAGATAATAGACCATTGTGAGGAAGACAATCCAAACAAAGCAATCATTACAGTGATAAACAATATCAATTGATACCAATTCAATGAACAAATTGAGCATTTCCAATCCGAATGACAAAATGATTGAAGTGAATGAAAGAATAAGTGAAGAAAGAAGAGAAACATTCAATACGAAGACACCCCATATCGAATGTGCAACCTTAACAATAGTCTTGGTCAAAGAGAAACATCTTAAAGTATGTCTCACCCCCAGAAGTGTATCGATGTTATCCTTGACAATGTGTTTGATTTCCTCTTTCATCTCAGCCAGATCAGCAGCACTTCTCATTTGAGTAATCCAATCTCTCTTCTCCAATTGTCCTTCTCTATAATCAACATCTTCCATTCTCTATCTCTTCTTCATTCCTTACTTTCCAATCTCTGTAGCTGCATTTCTTTCCTCCCACATTTGATAGATATTATCCACCATCTCAATATCTTCCTTCTACAGTATCCTTTCCCTACTCTTCTTACTTGCATCACTTGTTTTTCCAATTGTTCAGCCCTTTGTGGATCCTTTGGATCAGCCAATGATCGTACATTCGTAGCCAACCACACTCTTGCCTGTTGATATCCCTGAATGACCAATTGAATACATGTCTCATCCCTTCTTCTTTACCTTCTCAACGTAGTCATCTATGTCAATGTTCTGTTCCTCTAGTCTTCCTTCTGTATAATTAAGTGCAGAAGATAGCCAATCAGGACGTGAACTCATAACATTTGAAGTAAGACGAGCCAAGTGAAGAGTCTCTCCATGAACTGTACTGAGGAATGAATAATAGAGACAATAGGAATGAACCTTGAATGAGAACGAAGATGAGTGCAGAGAGACTTCCAATTGCAAGGAGTATCATAACAACGAGAGAAGAGAGAACATGCATTTGAGATCGAAGTTTGGATAGAACAAGATGATCAGATGAAAAGATCATCTATAATACATTCATTATCACTTCTTCATTCTAATATTATACCTTGACAAACTCTCTCAATGGTCCGGCTACAGTAATATTAAGGATCTTAGATACAGATGGACCGATCTTCTCATAATGAGAAGTCATCCAGTCACAAAGGGCAGATTTTATTCCAAATGATTCTCCTGAACATTGACATTTGAATAGTAATTGTAATAAATAAACGAACCAAGATGTCTTATGAGAGCAAAAAGAAGAGGAACAAGAACCAATATGAGTGCATAATCCCTCTTTGCAACCCATATCAGTCCTACCATTGCAGATACTCCTTTCAATAGATCATTTCCACTCAATACACTCTCATCTTCAATCAATGAAGGCAATGAAGGCAATGAAGTCTTTTCTGCAAACTTCTATTACAACAAGTGTCACTGTAATGTACTAACCAACAGGAGTATCCAATGGTTCCTTCTCCTCTTCCTTTGACTCCTCTACTTCCTTTTCTCCATTCCCCAATAGTCCAGCAGATATAAGTGCAAGAGCAGCAGCACTTCCTCCAAAGATCACCACTCTCAGGGGACCAAACCATCCAGCCACAACAGATACCGCGTATACCTTAATCAATGGAGTACAGTACACAGAAAGTACAATCAATACAGTTTACAATCTTAACATGCACCACCGCCATATGCCAAAAACATGCCATAAAAAGTAGAAGAAGGAAATACCACTTACCCAAATGGGAAGAGAAAAGGTCCTGGCCAATTTCTTGTTGATTCTTTCCCTTTCCTGCAGTAAAATCCATCCAATATAGGCTGCAGCATATACAATTATCAGAGGAAACACCTATAAGAGAAGTGTTCAATTACAAACAAAGCCTTCGTTCACCCATGCTCTCGAAAGGAGTCTAATTGAATAGTCACATGCCTCGTAGATAGCACCAAGAGCACGAATCAATTGTAAAAACGTCCCTTCATGACATAGAATCTTGAGAAGAACATATGCGATGAGTGAATGGAGACCGTAAGGACTGAATTAAATAGACTTCTCATAGAATCCTACAACAATTGCTACAACATTTTGCGAAAACTGAATAGGACGACAACATAACACTTTCGAGCTCAATAACTATTGTATATATTTTTTCCATGGAGATTCCAAACCAGTTTTACTAAAATATCACATCATATGATGCATCAAAATACCTAATACTTTTGTAATCGATTGATTATTTGTATCCTTTAATTGTAAATACCCTATAACCGTGGTTCGTATCAATGAAGGGTACCCATTCAACGATTGTCTGATTCTTGTTTGTATTTGATTGCACATAAGAATGGATAAAGAAATGAAATGAAGACGTGTTTTAACTGAAACTAGGACGAACCCGGTAGCTGTCGAATAGATGAAGTCGGAAAAGTTGACGAAAACACGGTAAGGGAGAAGAAGAACACCAATTAGAAGAGGAGTCTCACTTTTCTCTAATGAATTAAGCCATCCTGTCAATTTAATGATAGCGTTTTTAATGCATTGGCTATACCATTTGTTGATTGAGTGACAGTTCTTTTCAAAGGAAAGAGAACTGTCCCAACCAGAACTGCCCACATCATTGGGGCTAAGAACATGTACAGCATTTTATATAGGGCAAACAGTCCTAAGAGGGAAACTGCCACCTTAAAAGATGCACTGATAAGTTGAATACGATTAGTACAACTAACAAATGAAAATAACGTTGTGTTGTAAAGAGCCACGAGAAGAGCATGTCGTTCTTCATTGTTCGTGGTGAATCTTCGTATGAAATTGGTTGTCCGTGGAGCCCCCTCCATATCTAAGCAAAAAAACTTGTCGTTGAACAATCAGACCGGAAGAAAAACATTGAATTTAGTATTAAAAGAAAAAAACTTGTCAACTGCTGAAATCCGTAAAGAAAAATAAACGCCCATGGGCGCGCCCACTAAATAGATTTTTGAGCGGAACGTTAAATTAAAAGTGCTGTTTTGCAGTCGCGGACTTTACCCTCATTTAGAAACTGTAGCGTTGCTTGAAACATTACATTACTTGCGCTAATGGAAAGGAAATGGTATAAAGATATCAAAATATACCCGAACCTTTATTATTGCATGTCACTGTGGATTGGCAATTGAATGGAAAGGGATTGAACAGCACTCGAAAGACTGCATAATTGAGTAACAGGGATAATTGTATTTGAGGGTGTTTACGATGTCCTCCAACGAGTTGAGACATCTCTTTCGGCTGTTAAACACTTCATTCACTCTTTCGTCCATAACAATCAGTTACTCTTCCGAGAGTAAACATTCTTTTCTCTTCATTCCGTCTTCCTATTTTTTGGCAGTTCTTCTTTCCTTGCAATTCTTCATTCATTGACATATCGGAAATGTATGAAAGGGGCGGATGAAAGAGGCTATGGAAGATGCATGCATTTGTATGTACTTGGAAGAGAGTCTAATCCTGGATGATTAGACAATCCTTTCCCTTCCCTTCGCTCCATTGAACTAATGGCTTGTGCTTGAGTGTCCACCCGTTCCTAAATAGACTTTGACACTAGAGAACTATACTGAGAGACCTCCCCTTGAGTCGTTGCATGTGTAAGTGGAAGGGAAGGACCATCTATTTCCCCTCTTCCACTCTCACGTATTGTGTGACACTCACAACACCCCCCCGCCGGCCGGGGGGGGCGGGCACCCCCCCCCCCCCAATTACACATAATCAAAATAGATGGACACTTGTATCAACGAAAGACTAAGCACTGGCCGATTTAAAAAAACATTTGGTTATCTCTAAATGGCTTATTATGGTGTTCTAACATGCTAAAGCACCCGTGGTTCAACGATTGAAATTGGAGTGACGAGGTGGTTCTAAATAGGGTTGGCAATTTGGGTATGCAATCGAATATGTTTCACGAAAGATATATATCTTTCAATATATAGAGATCAGTGAAACATATCTGATCTTGTTCTCAAAGTTCCAACCTTAGTTCCAAAACGGCAGTTCCAAAATGTCCCCACACCGATTGAAATGTGTCGTTGATCAGCTTCGCACGTGCTTGCTCTTTCCTATACAACTGCGATAAGAGTAAGCATCACATTTCGGAAAATAAATGCATCATTTGTCGTCTTTACTCTTCGGGTACCGGTTGTCTTTTATTATTAGAGACAGCCGCTTGCTGAAGAGTTGAGACGACAAAAGACGCACGTATTTTCTGAAATGCGATCCCTAGATAAGAGTGAACAGTGGGTGTGGTTCGAACAGAAATCAGGGGACACCGTGGGGACAATTATAGACTCATTAACGACATCAGAGGGTCAGAATCATTCTGATAACAAATAGTAGCTGATACGGGTTGGAGTGGTTCGGATCACAGGGAAGTGACATACATGAGTAGTTAGTTCGGTAGGGAACCTTGTCATTGGTGTGTCAGGTGAAAGACAAATGCATCGTGGACTTTTGCGCCATAGCGGTGAAATGGACCGATGCGCCATCGTTGATGTCATTATCACGGCGCAACTGTCCAATTCGCCATTATGGCGCTAATGTCCATGGCGTTCTTGTCTTACACCCGGTGAGTCAAGTAGGGTTTCAAAATCGGTAACAAAGTGGATTTCTCAATCATCGAAACACCATGGGAACTATGGTTTTGATACATTAGGGAGATTAGACGAGTGAGAAATGCACTCGACAGCCATTTTCGAAATTATGTTATCAAGGTGGATTAGGCACTCCAGTCCAGGGGCACGCACCAGCCGTGCGTGTTCTTGCAGGCGCCCGCGAATATACAGTCAGTGTTCTTGGGAAAGCAGTACGAGTCAGGGGGACAGCCCCTGAGACTGCCGTGATGGGCACCGAAGATGCACTGCGTGGACTCGACTGAAAAGAATTCACTTTGAGGGTGAATGTGGCTGTACGATAGGCAAAAGAGCGCCCTCTACCTCCTACTCACTAGACTGAAATGGAAAGACTGCATCATGAGAAGTCAATGTGATAGCAGAATCACATACATACCTATGTTTACCTATAGACCTTATTGAAAACCTGCCCTCTATCGATAATCGTGTGAATTTTTCAGGCTCCAGTATATGTGACGAAGACCGTTCATTCGTTTGTAATTAATTGGAATTCAAACGTGCGATGGTTCTGTGACGGACACGTCTATCAGGAAGCTATTGATCGTCAAACATATAAACAAGGGACACTGCAGCCCGATCATAGCTCCCTTGCACTTGAACCACACACCAGACACGAAGGTGATGATCTCATTGGCATTTTGTTTGCTCAGACGTGGGAGAAGAAATCGTGCGCAAATGTGCTGTGCTTTTTTGTTTGTAGTCTGATCTTCAGCAGCTTGCCTACTGCACGTTGCTATATAAATGCCTCTAGCTCATGATTTTACAAAAACAATACCTGTGAGCCTCTGTACACAGTGCTACCTATAGCGCTAAATATTTCTACTTAGACTTTCGGTTGAGTGGAGCTATACCTAAGGTCAATTAGCCTAAGTCGGGGGGGGGGTATTGGCATTCTTGTATTCTGGACAGGACATAGCACATAATCACTCACACTTCTCGCAGTGATCTCCCGAGAATCCCTTCTTGCAGTCACAACCTCCGTCCTTGTTAGCGGTGCCGTGTTCGCCACACGAGGGAAGGTTCATAACTGCAAATGATCCATCTTCTTCTTCTTCCTCTCCCTTATCCCTCGGGGTGTCTCAAATGGGAATAAAGTGCATCTCATTTGTCTGTATGGCACATTCTATCTCGCTCATCATAGAATACCGGATGGAATCAGCGTGCAGACAACTGTGGTCACTTTACGTTTGCGACACCCTACTTATCACGCTTTCGCAGGGTGAGTGCCCCGGTCGGATCAGACTAATGCCCAAACCCGATCAGATGATCAGTGCACTGTCCTGGTGACCATAACTGCAAGAGTGATCGATCGATGCACCGTTATCACTACGAGAAACAGTGACGTACACTCTCCCACCATGCTACATATGCTGCTCTGTTTGGCCCGTTTTTAAATTATAATTAAGAATAGGCAGTTGACATTTGTCTATTTCTCTTCTGTTCACGGCGCAATCAAAATCTGTCAATCTCCCACATTCATTCTTGTCACTAGGGTTTAAAAACGTTAGAAAGTGCATGTATCTTTCGTCCACTCTCAGTGGAGCTGTTGTTTCTATGTTCGATAGACAACCTCTCTATGGGGATTAGACGAATGATCAATTTTTCCGTTAGAGAAACCTAATTGCCAATTGCTCACTAGGGTAGGCAGAACGATTCATATGCGATTCGCTGACAATTCATGCTGTTTGTCTAGTTCTATGAGAGCAGGGCTATCTTCACACGAGAGGCAACCGGGCAGCTGAGGCGAGGCAAGGCGAATGAATGGTTAGCGAATCGCATGTGAATTAGTTATTATGCATCCTATCTGAACTTTTATTCCTAGTACGCGTCTCACACTTGGATGTCACCCTGGTCTCTCATTTTTACGTGATATTTCGTTGTTGCGGAATATGTTTCAGCTGGAAGATATATAGACTCGATCAACAGTTCAGTTAGGATGCATAATAAGGCAGATGGAATCCCAGAGTTCATTCCTTCTTTCTCTTCCTTCCATCGTGTGGGGGTCTCTCTGCGCACGATATGGAAGGCACATAGAGAAGGAATGAACTCTCGGATTCCACCTGCTTTCACAAATGTGAATCGTTCTGCCTACTATCATAATGCTCACAATTTCTCCTATGCCTCGAAGGCGCCTCTCCACGCCGGACTGCATGCTGATTGTCGTGCGTCATGGTCACTGCATCATGAGGTCGACCTGTTATGGTAACCGTGACACACCGAACACCTACTGGGGATACTTTGGCCGTTAGTGAATCAAAGCGTACTGGAATATTGTGAGACGGTTAAGCTGAACATACTCACCATAGACTTGGACAGTGATCATCGCAACGAATAGCGCTCCTGTGAGGAAGATGTAGAAGGTCATGGGTGTGTACTCCGCTGTCTTCCTGAACTGATGTACCTTGCACTTCCTTGGAAAGATCTCTGTAACAATAGCGCATACATTAAGCATCGTTGAAAAATCAAGGCCAAATGAGTCTAGAGTCCCTCTAAACTTCCCGAGGGCAAGAAATCACAATAGCGAGAAGATTGAAGGGATGTTGTTTTAAGGAGACAGTCATTTTCTAAGCTCGATTAGGAACTATGGTCGGCAGTTAAACTACTTAATGAGATGGGTTTCACAGAGGATATATCTTCAAATATATAGTGGCCTTGAAACATAACGCACAAAGTAGTCAAAGTGCCAACCGTAATACATAGGAACCTCAACTGCACTCAACCACGTGCCACGAGAACACTGCCGATATGAATGAAGTGAGCTTAAGGACCGCGAACAATGGTTAAAAGGGTGTGTGTGAGCGGGGGCTTGGTATGCGAATTGTTTGGTGCCCGGGCATGATAACAATACAAGGGGTGCGACAGGCGCGTAGCCTAGGGTGTCACTGTCGAACCATGCCAACCTCACATATGCCGCAATCTCTTATACTAAAAATGTCAACGTCTCATCTCGGGAAAAATCGGGAAGTTGAGATTAGTGTCTATCACTTGAGAAAGACAACCGCTCCTCAGAGATCAGACGAATGAGACGTGCACGTACTCGCAGAAGCTTTAGATGGGATGCACCCGTTACGAGTGAAGGCATGGAATGACAAGGGGCTCCTTCATTTGAGATAAGTATCAAGGGGCCCTGTAAACCGTGTCCCCCCTTATCTTTGGCAACTGTTAGTTGAACTGTTCCCACTCTGGGGATGAATCACAGCGTAATCAGTAGGGTTTCTAAATGGGAAGCCAAATTCATTTCTGATTCTTGCGTTCTCAGCAGAGCGGTTATCTATCGCTCGTAGAGATAACCGCGGAGAATGGAAGAATGAGAAATGAATTTAACTACCGATTTAGAAACCCTAGCAATCAGTGGCCAGATCGTTAATGGAATTGCGAACTGGAGGCCGGGAGGCACCACGCCCTTGTGAGAATCGGGAGCGGTTCTCACACGGAAAGCATGGAAAGTCCCAAATTAGGCTTTCTAAATCGGTAATCGAATACATATCAGACTCTTCCATTCTCAGCGGGGCGGTTATCTATCTCTCGTAGAAATAATCGCTTGGAAGAATCAGAAATGAATTTGCCTACCGATTTAGAAACCCCTAGTAATCAGTAACCAGATCGTTAATGGAATTGCGAATTGGGGGCCAGGGGACTCGCCCTTGGGAGATTCGGGAGCGGTTCTCGCTGTCAAGGCACGGAAAGGTACAAATCACACCAAAGCACCCCTGCGCTAAAAGCCTTACGCATATGATCAGCAGAGACCTCGATGTGAGTCTAAATCGATTCACTTAGTGTATTCCTGTTCTACAATCCATTAGGAGCGTTTGTCTCTCGCAGATGGTAGACAATCGCTCGGAAGGAATTAGAGATAACGAATGTATTAAATGAATCGATTCAGACTCATTTTGAGGTCTCTAGTGATCAGTAAATAGATTACAAATAGTTTCATCCTCAGTATCTTGGCTGTAAAGCGAAAAATTTGTCTCTGCGTGAAGAATGGCGGAAATTAGGAATTCGAGGTATTTGGTGTCAACCGTCATGCCACATGGCATCCAGAAGACTTGTCAGTAAAAGATGTTTCGAAATTAACCGTGAACGAGAGTGAAATTGAGACTAGAAAACATTGGCGAATTTTATGACATTGGTGAAACATAAGTGAAATTACCGGGACGAAATATTAACAAGAACCACCCCAATCGTTACTCTGTCCTAAATATTCAATCGTATCAAAAATTCTAGCTATGTTCCGAAAAACGACGAAGCACGGGAAAGTAAGAGAACCAGAAGGTGAAAACTTGTAAGAACTAGGTGCAACAGTTCAGGTTGGGAAGCAAAATACTTGGATGCCAAAAGAGGACGGGTACTTAAATACCGACAGTTTATCAGCGATTTGCAAAACAAAGTGTTCCTAAAAGTTCCGCGATCTACTGCCCTTATCAGGGTGTGAAATGGGCGCTCTAAATCGGTACATTTGTCGTCATTCCTCTCCGCCGCGCAGTTGTCTTACACCCTGATAGATAACCGCGCGACGGCGAACAATGACAACAAATTTTCCGATTTGGAAACCCTAGTGTGAATCATTGAAGTCATGACTATAAGGGATCGGCTAACAAAATTCTGACATCAGATCATTGAATGAACTACAAAAAAGCGTATTAGCAGAACACATCAATAATGGAGCGTTCTTTTGCTGTTTCGAAACGTTTCGAAACAGCAAAAGAACGCTCCATAACAGGAAAAAAACAAATCGGTGCGCGTGTCTCGGAAGATCAGAGAACTATCTAACACGATGCGAAATTGAAAAAAAGAATTCGAATGGATAAGAGTGTATTGAAACGAGCGAAGAAAACTAGCAGATGGAGTGTTACTTGTATTATGCATCCTAACTGAACTGTTATTCCTTGTATGCGTCTCACACCTGGATGCCACCCTGGTCTCTCCCTTTTGCATGCTATTTCGTCGTTATGGAATATGTTTCAGCTGTGAACTAAAAAGACTAGAGAAACAGTTCAGTTAGGATGCGTAATAAGTGGGTGTTCAGTGTATCAAACCATGCTTATTCGAAATTGAACTGACACACACAGTTAAAGGGGCAGGCCATATTTTACAGAAGCGTCCGTACCTTCAAGATAAAATCGGGGAGTTTAGCTATTGTCGCCGGCAATTTAAACATTGTTGAGCAGCGCAATATAACCCGACCGTTATGATAAACAGAAAGCACGACGGATAACAGACTGTTGAATGAGAGTGTTGGCTCTGCGCCTTGATGCCATCCCCCTTATGCGAGTGTGAGCGACCACGAGCGGACTCTTCCATATTCAGGAAAGGAGAGGGAAAGGAGGGGCGATTGCGACTAAGTGCGTCGTGAAAATCATCTTGCCCGCGAACAAAGATCCCCTGGAGAAAACGCTTGGAACGCCAGGGTGTAACTCCTAATCGACTGGCCCAGCAGTCCACCGGCAGGAACACATCCCCTCATGGATAATCCCCCTGACCCCGGAATAATGATTTTTTTTAAAGACTTTTAAGAAAATCATCTTGTAACTGGAGCAAAACTTAATCATACATAATGAATAGGAATTAGATGGATTGCTCGCGACTTCAGGTGTCATCTGATTACACCGTGTAGAGACCTCGAAACGATTCTCATTTGCATTCTTAGCTTCTACACTTCATTCCAAGCTGTTGTCTATCAGCTATGAGAGACAATAGCTCGGAATGAATCAGAGAAAAAGAAATGCAAATGGGAATTTTGAGAACCCACGCATTTTGAGGTCGCAAGCACCTTGATCTTCAAAGAAACTGCGGGAGCAAACTGAATGCAGGTGTATCGATTTTACTCATCCTAACTATGCTGTGACTCTGATCTATTTATTGCACAGTTGAAACATATCCCGCAAAGACGAAATAGCAAGTAAAAATGAGAGACCAGGGCGGCATACAGGTGTGAGACGCGTACTGGGAATAACAGTTCAGATGGAATGCATAATACATCGGCAGTCGTAGCTAGCTTGTTCTGAACTTGATTAAGGAGGAGCTTGGTTGTGGTCAAATGTGCAAGTTAACCGTTGAGTAGACCCTGATCTTGAATGAAATGTCTCCTCTGACGCATTTGTTCGTGTTCGAGGCACCAACCAAACAATCAAATAATCAACACAAACAAAATAGAGGGAGGCGATCGGTCGGATAGAGGATGGTATCTTTATTCGTTTATCCTCCCTACTCTCTGCTTCTTAGCTATCAATCGGATCGGAGAAAGAAGCATGAGAGGAGAGGATCTGTTGATCGAGGGATATCCGTAGAGTTGATTCCAACTCTCCACATCTCAATCGTCTTTCAGGCCGAGGGAGAAGCTTGAGGGTCTATCCGGCCTGTATCCTGTGGATATGTCGTGATCTGTGTGGGTGATATGGCTTCGGGTGATATCGCGGAGGTGGGCGTGGGCAGTTCTTCTCGAAAACAATGACATGCATCTAACGGCAAATGTAATACATCGGGTGAAAGACAATACCGTTAAATATGAACATTTACGCCAGATGGCACTTACGCCGCAACGATGGCGCATTTTTTCATTCCTTCATTAGCCATAATTAGCCATAATTACCAGCGCCAGCTAATTACCACGGCGTACGTGTCTTTTCCAAAATTGAGCTATGAATCTAAATAAAGTCTGCGCGTTATGTATTTAGAAAATACTTGGTTTTTTGCCTGTTCCCTATGAGTGTGATGAAAATCATCTCTCTAGTGAAACACTAGATAATCTCAGCAAATGCCTAGATGTGTAAAAATAACCATCTGCATCAAAATATTTGCTCTTTCTGAAGCAACGTTGCACGAGAAAATTATACAAAACTTGCGTTGGAAATCATTTTGCTACAGTGGTTCTGCCCTGCAGACGACATAATTCATGTAAACCATCTTGATGTACCGGGTATTACGAACCCTTTCGCAATTTAATCCGATGCTTTCAATCTCATTCGCATACTATGTCGGCGTACCTCTGACCCTTTAGCCATGATTTTGAATACGTTTCATGTTCAATATATAGAGGCTGACTGCGCTTGCATGAATGATCAATAGTGTATATTTCTTCATTGATCCAAGACAAATCAATGCAATATGCAGCAAGTATCATATCGAATACGCTAAATGTCCTAAGAATTAGCATATTATTCATGTAAACTGAACAGATATGTCCAAGTTTTTAAGGACGCATTGAAACATATCTGAAATTTTCTTCAATTTCATGATTTTAATTGATATTTCAGTTTATCCTCGCTTAAATGAGTCAAAAACTTTCATAAAATTAAATTTTAATTAGTCAACATTAAGCAACATCCAAAGAAAGCACGTATTCATACTTTTCACAATGGGTTCAAATATGCTTCAGGATTTCTATATAAGAATTTTTCCGCTGTTTAGCGCATAACACGACCAAAAATCGCCATATGTACCAGCTAAATCAGTTCCGTTTACATGAATAATAACAGTAGCAGTTTTTACCAACATCACTTTATTCACACAGTATGAGAGCCTCAACCTTGTGACGTGCGAAGTGAAAATATCCAGAACAATGAAAGGTCGCTGCCATGAAAAACAGCAGCGTTTTCCATTGAATGATCGTACATTTGAGAGTTTAACAATTATTTTTAAGCGAATAAACGATTCTTTTCTCGAGGTTCGAACATTTTGCCGAAGAGTGGACAACAGGGAACGGAATCCAAGCAGAAATGTGCACTTCTGCTTGGATTCCGTTCCGTAGTGAACAAGGCAAAGTTGATGTAGCAGAAACAATTGAAAAATGTGCATCACTCCAGTGGCACGCACCATCCGCTTCTAATTTTACAATCTTTTCGGATCATACAGTCCACGCCTCCGCGCAGACAGTACCCGTCCTTGCGACAGGCCTTCTTGTCGTTGCACCTCGTTGATATGTCTGCAAGCAATTTCGTCAACCTATATAGCTATTTCATCATCCCAACTATTACATCATCGTGACGTCATCGATGACGAAATCTCGTAAACTTACACGTGCCGCAGTCGGTGCCCGTCCAGCCCTCGTTGCAGGAACACAGTCCTCGTGCAAGAACGCCGTGGTCGCATTGAGGCAAGAATCTGGCTGAAATATCGATTTTTTCAAAACTTTCTCCTGGCGCGAAAATGATTACGGTAATTATTGCAAATTGGACGTACCGTCCACGGTGAAGAAATGGACGAACAGCAACGAAAAGGCAGCAAATCTATGCATGTCTGAAAAGCTGATCAGATTAGTTTCGCTCGCTCCACACGCAGAAAGACAACATCGAACATTCGGCAATTATTGGGTTTTAAAATGCCATTTTCCCAATTCGTCGGCGGAATTTGCTGGAAAAAGGGGAAAATGGCAGTATTGTTTCTGTGTACAGAATTGCCGCATTTGTGAAAATCGTCAAAACAATTATAATATTATTATTCCTGTAAACTGAACTGAAAGGCAAGTTTCATTTGAATGCTTCAGTATCACTTATTATCCTATGCAAAAGCACGAGTGGCGACTGTCTAACCGAAGAAATAGCACGCAAATGAGAGAGTGCGTAGGAGGACGAAAAGTCGCCATGTGTACCAGCTAATTCAGTTCCGTTTACATTAATAATAGACAGGTTACTGAATGAGGGAGTACGAATCGGCTTGCGTTATTGATATGGGTGTGGTATCGGAAGACCGGAAGTGGGTCATGCGTAAACAGTAATCGTCTAGCAGGATTTTCACCGGAACAGAGGCTGTTCCGGTCGTATCCTGTCATATTCCGAACTGTTGTCTATGTGAATGACTGTTTAATAATATGGCAATAAGGTTACGAAATGGGTAAAAATGCATTTCTCATTCTGCGGAGCGGTTGTCCATCGAGCTAAGAGACTACCGCTCCGCATAGATTAGACGAATGGGGGAAAAGCGATTTTCACCGATTCAGAACCCCTAACACTGTAATACTTTAGCTGTATCCGTTGGAGGATTATAAATTTCTGATCTGACGCATGCAGTATACTCAAAAGATGACAATACAGACGCCTTGGCATCCGCGCCAGATGACTAGACAAAGGGTGAGTCATCAGTGACTTTGGGAAGTTTCAACGACAGTCAAGATGACAACTGAGAATGGCGAATAAACTGCAAACCTGCGCCCACTACTTCAGCCGTCCTAGCAGCCTAGATAGAAATCTGATCGGCAAAGCCATTCTACTGATCATAGCAATACATATTTTCAATATGGACAACTTCCTGGTTTTCGGAAAACGCACAAAAAATTTGTAGGCAAAGCCCGCGGCAAGAGTGGTTGTGGGTTCGTTTCCTTGCTTTATAACAATGCAGTGGATCAAATAAGATTTCACTACCCTAACGCCTTATCAATATTACGTTAACGAAGAATGAATCGCGGACGAGAAGGGGATAGTCGCGAAACATTATTATAACGGACGAAGCGAGCGGACCGCTTGCTTCTTATCAATAGCGATAAGGGAGGTGTGGCGAAACCGATCAGTGAATCATTTTACAAGTTTTTGAGTCCCGAGAACGTGTAGAAACCAGTTTATCACCAGCATTATTGCACAATAAGGTTAGCAGTTAGAGTGCGGGGTCGGTTATGTTTCACGGAAGCGTTATGTATCAAGATTAAGGAACGGTGAAACATAACCAAACTCGCAGCCTGACTGCCAACTCAATTAGACAAGCCCGTGGACGGCATGAATCACAGAATAGAGGTAGCGCCAGTGACGAAATACATCCAGTCCAGTTGGTAGATCTGAAAGGGACTACGACGATTAGACATGTATCTTTCATCTAAGTCAGCATGACCAGACCAAATTGTAACGACAACACTTTAGAGGCTCGTAATCGAGTTTAAGGTAAGTGGATAGGGGGGAAATGGTTCAGATCTGCCAAATTAACGATCATATTTAATTGGTTGCCCGGGATCGGGCCCATAAAAGGTGCACCTGATCTTTCATTCGCGAAGTGATGCTTTTTCCGCTAACGCCCACATGATTGTGCAATATGGGCATGTTCGAATTTAGCCATCATCGTTTAGTACAATTAATGTTCCGCGCTTTAAGATTGCCAGTCATACTTTGGCCCCATGACCGATCATCAGGTGATATTCATTCTAGTAACGCCCACGCTATTGTTGACAGGTGCTTGCTTGACAAGTATCATAAATATCAAGCCCTTAGACTAAAGTGTCTTGCGTTATGGGAATTATGTGCCTTCGTATTACGCGTCCTAAGGGAGTAGGACATTACCGCACATACACTTCTGCACAGGACATTTGCGCACAAGATCCCCTAGGATTGATCAAAGCATGGACAACATATAGTGATTTAGAATCGTCTCGATAAAATAAGCATCTTTTGCTCAGGAACATTTTTCATGAAAATCAAAACTGGCTGAGTTATGGGCTTGTGCGCAAATGTCTGTGCGGAAATGTCTTGTGCGGAAGTGTTTTCCTCCACTGTGTGCGGAAGTGTCTGTGCGGAAATGTCCTACTCCCGCTTATGTCATAGGGCTGCTGATAGAAATAATACTTTGTTCCTCCACCAGAAACTCAAATTTCACGCATGACTCTGCTAGCATCGTTTCTATGCTACCTCGCCTGTCTGCCCCTACAAGGTGCCTACGAATAAGATTTTGTAATTTATCCACTAATAGGCTCGTTTATTCCGCAAATGGAGACGTGATTTAGTTGTGAAGACCTAAGTGCTGTCTCAGAATTCCGCATTAATTTCCTCTTTGCCATGTTCATATTTATTATTCATGTAAACTGGACTGATATTCCGAGTACGCGTTTCACATATGGATGCCACCCTGGTCTCTCATTTCAACGTGCTATTTCGTCGTTACGGAATACGTTTCAATCGTGAGATAAATATGCTAGAGCAACACTTCAATTAGGATGCGTAATAGTGAGTGGTTCCGTTTTTGGGTATGGAATGCAAATCCTCACCGACACTAGTCGATCGGGACGCAATATCCCCTGGAGTGGCCGCACGCCGCGGCGAAGAGACAGTCGACGTTCTTATGCAGGCAATACGACTGTCGAGGGCACGGGATGGAGTGCGAGCAGGGAGTGGAGAGGACTGAAAAGGTAAAGGTCTACTCCTATAAAGAGTATGCTGAGGTAGTTCCTAGCAGGGGATTCGGGACCGGTTCTCCCAAGTCATTTTCTCATGTTCTATACATTCCGTGGCAAGCCACTACCTATTCCCGATCACGGAAGGTGAGGACTGAGAGAGAAAGATGGTAATAATCAGGCTAATTCTTAGGCTATTATTCTTAATATAGAGCTGTGAACATTTGCGTCGAAATGGTGAAATGGACATTTGCGCCGTGGGAATGGTTGGCGCGCAAGTGCCCAATTCACCATTGTGAACCAAATGCCAATGGTGCCCGTATCTTCCAACCGAAAACGACCCTCGTGATGACGTCACCACTGACGATAGCCGCTAAAGGATGGAGTGCGAGCACGGAGGGGAATAGTGGTTAGTTGAATTGCTTGATAAATATCTAGATATGACCATTCCACATAGCCGGCTTCTATTCAGAAGCCTTCCAAAAATTGATGACCAAACCTCGATAAGAAAGACAACATGCAGGAATAAGAGCCCAACCTCTTCGTAAACCGCTTGAAACACAACGATGTGCACAAAAAACTCAATTTGCTCAATCTAATGGAGTGTAAAGACTATTGCGCCATATTGGTAAAATGACATGGCTGTCGGCATGATGGCGGCGTTAGCATCCATTTCACCACTATAGCGTAAATGTTCATGACGTGCTGTCTCTCATAAGATTGAAGAAAACATGCACTTGTGGATCCGAAAAGTAGGCTCTCTTTATGGTTGGCCGGTTGACTGCTTTATGGGCTATGTGTCCGCTATGAAACACGGAGTCTATTCTAACGTGTCTATAACAGCTATCAGGTGTGGCACTCCCCCTTCAATATGCTAACGGCTTTTTAGGCGAGGGACTTTTTTAAAAATTTCTCAAAGAATAAAGCACGAGAAAAAGCAAATTTCTGACCCAGTCGCACCCATTTAGGCTTCGTGTGAAACGTATTATTGAAAGGCGAATCCATGAAATTGAAATTTACACCGGTCACAAATTTTTGAAACTTACACTTGTCACAGTGATCGCCCTGCCAGTTGTCGCTGCACTCGCAGCTGCCGTTCTGAACAAAACCAGAGTGATTGACAAGTGCGCCATGGACCTTTGCGCCATAATGGTGAAATGGACAGATGCACGATCTTTTTCAGCGTATCTGTCCATTTCACCATTATGGCGTGGAAGTTCATGGCGCTCTTGAACCTTTGCCAGAAGGGAAGATCAATGAAAAATTTACCCATTGAACAATGGAAACAGTTAGAAGTTGGAAATGAGGATTATTTATTTGTTTCTTCGAAAGTGGTTTCAGAGGCCGCATTCATGAACGCTCCTAACCGTTCCAAACGTGACGTTTTTTGTGTAGGCCTTCGACAAACCGCGTTGCCTACCAAAATGACGTCAGGTTTGGAATGCCAAACGGTTCGGAGCGTTCATGAATACGGCCTCAGGAGAACAACGAAACATCCGCAAGAACATTGAACTTCACACATAAAAAATGATTTCGTGAAACTATCGAATGTCAGTTTAAACTGTCATACCGCGGCAGTTTCAAAACTAATCGGCAGTTATTTTTCTGTATGTTTCTCTCACCGACCTTCAATCGTCCATTTCTTCCGCAGTCCGGGAGCGAGTCGAGACTTCGGAAGCTTCCTGAAGACTTCTCTTCTTGATGAAGTCAAAGATTTGACACTATGACCCGAAAAGAAAAGAAAACTGGGGAAACACCAAGCAGTAGGGAACGGAATCCAGGTAGAAGTGCACATTTCGGCCGTCTAATTCCCTCGTAGCGGTTGTACATCATGTGAGAGAGATAGCCGCTCCGGGGGAATTAGACGACAGGAATTTGCACTTTTGCTTGGATTCCGTTTTCAAGCAGTTATCATAGTTATCGTAGTCTACACCCAAATGGGCAGTTTCACAACCTCTGATAAGGTGCAATGCGCGATAAGTTTCAGAAGGATTCCGTTAAACTAAAATCAGGACTCGCTATTTTATTAAGATATACTGAAACCTTTCTTCAAGATCATATCAGTCCGTTGATTTTAATTTCATGAGACAGTTTTCCTTCTAGTGATCTTGGCAGAGTGAATCCCAAAGTTCATTCCTCTTCCCTTTTATTCACTGGGTCGTCTCTGCCCCATAGATATGACAAAACGCTCAGCAAGATGGAATGCACTTCGGGATTCGCTCTAGCAATATTGTTCTCTCCAATTAGACGTCTAAATCGAGAATTGTGTCGTCATTCTTCTGCGTAAAGTTGTTATTTATAGGAGGGAGATACAATAACGCTCTGGAGAAGAAGGACGGTAAATTCACTGATTTAGAACCCTCACTAACAATAACGGTGATTAACTAATAAACGTTCAAACATGGTGAACCCACTTCTGATGTGGTGACTTGAGTGTCGTTCACTGTCAACGTATCGGGCCGCTGAAAAGGTCTTTTCGTAAATGATGACGCCAAAATGGTGACCCTTGAGCCATCTTTACATTTTTTTTACATTTGCGCCATGATAATGACGACGACGACGATGGCGTATTGTTGGCGTCATCATTACGGCGCAAATGGCCCAAATAATCTTTAGATTTTCATAAGAGGTGTCACATTAGTTTTGAATGTGTTTCAGCAGCATATTGTAATACGGCTCTAAACCAATCGCATTCAATTCCTTTCCTTACTTAGGAAAAATTACCAATGAAACAATTCATCGTCACCAGCAGAACGAGAGCTACCAGGAAGAATCGAAAGGGACACATCACCTGAAAAGGCTATCTCAATGACTGGAAATAGTGACGAGAGGCAAAAGATAAGGTCCGAAACTAGAAAAATAACTAAGATGGAGGAAAAGAGCAAATGGTTGATCTGTCAACTTCCCTAAATAGCCGGAAGTAAGCGCTAGTTCGGTGTTCCTTTATAGGTGCTGTTGACGGTCAAAACAACTGCGCGCGAGCCTACACAGTGTGTAGTACACACAAGAACAGCAAACAACACAACAAACAAAACACTTCGGTGCTATCATGTCAGTGCTAGGGTGAGGTCATCGAAGGTGAAGGACGGTACCAGGGGTTCAAAAACGGTAAATTGTTCGTCATTCTTCTCCGCAGCGCGATCATCTATCTTGGAATGAGAAGACCGAGCGGCGGAGAAGAATGACGACAAATTTACCGTTTTTGAACCCCTAGACTGTATACAGAAGAAAAACAACCATGCAAACATGATTCTGAAATTTTTCCGCATTTCCCATAAGCAGTCCTCGTGAAACATGTGGTAAACCACACGGGGTGGTCAGAGAAACGACAAAATGGCGCGCAAAAACTTTCGAGCGTACTAGTTCCAACAGTTTCGTTAAGATGCAAAATCAAGGTGTTGCTTGGAACCGGTGAGCAACCAGTGGAGTTGCGCCATGTAATTCTTGATAAGGCCACGGTCCACTGACAAGGTTACCATAAGGATAGCCATTCATGTTCCGAGTAATCAGGACGATAAGTGTTACGATGACTGGATCGAACAATTCTCGCTCGAATCAGTACAGACCGGCAATGGCACCTCGAAGTGCATTCTATTTCTCTATCTCGTTCAAAACGGTTGTCTATCAGCGGCGAGAGATAACCGCTCCGAATGACTTAGAGAAATGGAATGCTCTTCGAGATGCGAACGGTGTGCGATTGGCGGTCTGTACTGATCAGACGATCCAGATGGTTGCAATCAAGCAACTGACATGCTTACTATTAGATGCACCACTGCTCAGCAAGAATGAGAGTGGTGCATCTATTAGTAAGCACTATTTAGAGCCTAGCAGCACTGTTGTCAACGGAACTGTTTCTCATTACCTCATTTTACAATAAATTGTACATGTGAAGCCGTTCCAAGTTGGAGGTCAGAGAGACGACGAAAAAGCTCGTAAAATATGAGAGTGACAGTTGGTCAAGAAGCGAAGCGAACGTACTGGACATAACAGTTTCGTTAGGGTGCATGATATGGTTGGTAGTTTGACTAGGTTTTCGAATATGTTTCACCGTGGCTACATATATTGAATTTATAAGAGCTGTGAAACATATCCGAAAACCTAGTTGAACTGCCAACCTTAGTGCATGATGTACACGGTGACGGCACGTGATTACCACCATGAAGGGTATCATGACAGCTCCTGCCGGTCAGAGCAGCAACCTCCCTGAGGTGCGACGAATTGTGCACTATTGCGCATCCTAACTGAACTGTTGTTATTTATCTATCAGTTGAAACATATCCCACAACGACTAAATAGCACGTAAAAATGAGATGTCAGGGTGGCACGCAAGTGTGAGACGCGTACTAGGAATAACAGTTCAGATAAATAGGATGGATTATAGCATCGGCCAGTGATGGTGTGGAAACTGACTAGTCCAAATGCCTCCCTAACTCTATATAGATAAACCAAGCACTAAACGGCGTCTTTATCAGTGACCAGTGCACTGGCGCCTCTCGGTGTTGAAATGCACACCGCCATGTAAGGGAAGGGTGTGTCCTGCCTTAAACGAATTCATAGTGTGTTATCTCGTTGAACAGCGCGTATTTTCCCTTGAGGGGCAATAAGTGCTTCAACTCTAGTTAGTGTGCCTTATCAGAGACAAATTCTGGGTGTGTCCCTGACGAATTCGATATCAAAGGTGAGCTGAGGTGCGATAAGTCTGCTTACTCCGAGGTCGAAGGCACTGAATGAGGTGAATCACTGCGTCCTTCCTATATGGAAACACACGAATTGTCGTTAGTCACTTGGGCAGAGATGGGTGAAAGACACGAACGCCATGGACATTTGTTAGGGTGCCGCTTTCGGGCAATTATTGACAGCCGGTAACCTCCTAGCCGTCTCACTTCATTCCATGCGCTAATCTTTGCGAAGTGAGAGACGACCGCTTGAAATGAAATTAGATGGCTAGGAGATCAACGGCTGTCAATAATTACCAGAACCCTAGCATTTGTGCTGCGCTTATGATAAAATACTCAAAAAGTGAAAATAATACGTAGATTGTCGGCTATGACAACTTGTAGATACCATCAGATTTGTTGTGTTTCACTAGCGTTATTTAATTTCATGAACGGTTCCAAAGTAATTATTTCCTTCACCTGTTTTTTTATTTAAAAAAAAAACATTACCCATCAGTCAACTTCGCCTTTACGGCGCAGTAGGGTGGGGGTGTTCGATGCCATTAGCAATATGACACTCACTCCATCTCTGCGTCCTCCCTTGCCCGGGTCGTTTCTATGGCGCAGAGATGATCGCTAGGAATGAGGGGGGACGGCTGGGAATCGACAGAATCGACAGAATCGAATGGAATCGAAGATGTAATACAAAACGTGGAAAGGTAGGGTGCAGAGAGGGAATGAGTGTCGTTTTGCTATGGGGACACCTTAGTGTCCGTCCTCGCCATTGCTGTACACGATTAATGTAGCAACTCCACAAGCTGTTCGAACCTCAGCTGATTTGGAAGTGACCCGAGTTTCTCTGCGTTTTTGAGCAAACATAAAAGTCAGTGACCACTACGGGTTCACGTATCGTCTCTCTTTCGCACAAAGTGGTCTCGCACCTAGATGAGAGTGAAATACTTCATTTCGGTAATCAGAGTAAGACTAATCAATCCATGATGTTATTTCGCAAGTCTATATTGTGCTTGAAGCCAATCCAAAATAACTTTTACGCAAATGAACGTCGCAATAGCACATGCGAATTTGTGATAACGCCGATATCGCAGTCGTCAGAGCCCGGTGCAATGATCGTACTCGGAAAATCAAGTTTGCTTACATGAACACTCCAGCTAAGGAAAGAAGCAAGACAAACTTCGTGAAAGACAAGAACGCCACGGACAATTGTGCCGCAATTGATGAAGTTGAGGATATGACGTGACGCTGGCTCATATATCCTCTAGGGCAGGAAATGCAAGTGAAAGTACATTATTCTATCGGCCCCTCGGAGCGGCTCACTCCATGATAGACGACCGTGCGGAGGAGAAGAATGACGACAAATTTACCGTTTTTGAACCCCTGTTGTACATCACATGAGAGGGACAACTGCTCCGCGGAGATTAGACGAATGACAATTGCACTAAAATCACTGATCGTGACACCCTATACTTGATCCCTCTCTCTTCCCTGATCTTTTTTTTAGGAAAGGACACTTCCTCAAATGCCCACGCGGGTTCTTATTTCCCGCCTCTTGGTCAGAAGTTTTCCGCAAAGGCTCGGCAAACAGTCCGTGGATCAGAGAAGAAACCGGCCAGTAGAGACCGCCAATAGCACCTCGAAGTGCATTCCATTTCTCTATGTCATTCGGAGCCGTTGTCTCTCGCCGGTGATAGACAATCGCTCCGAATGACTTAGAGGAATGGAATGCACTTCGAGGTGCTATTGGCGGTCTCTATCAGCCAGTCGGTCAGAGTTGCGATGAATCACTTCGCACATTCAATAAGATGGACGTTCCAGACGCTACGAAGGGCCATATCTGTACAGTTCCCGATTTTCAAGGCGCGCTTCTTACCTTTTTATAGATAAAGAATTGAAAGCCCTATAAACGTCTCAAATGCACAGCTGTGGTGAGTATTTCAAGAACAAATTATCTGCATAGTTTACCGGTTTTCAAAGAGCTTAACTTTTTTCATGCACGGCACGGCCCTATCACTCACTTTTTTCCTGTAAAACCCACGTCCGATTCACATCTGTGAGGACTATTTCCAGTGCAAATGTGTTGTTTTCTTACGCAATGTGATGGTACGACTTCCTTTTCCGATCCCAGATCCCTCACATTCCTTTCGATTTCAGACAACTATCCCAATGGTCGAGAGTAGGGTTCTGAAAACGATAAACTTCTGATTCTAATGTACAATTACTACGTTTTTGAACGGCTTGCATTCTTGCATTACAGTTACGTTTCATAGCAGATGTATATTTCCCATATATGACGTCCTTGAAACATATGCAAAGACTGCAATCAAGCGGCCAACCTTACTCTACGTAGCCCTCTTTTCATGTTGAACATCACTTTGACACTCAATATCATACATCATTCACCATTCCCTGTATGTCGCACTGATTCACGCCCTGTCTGCTAGAATCCCGTCTATTTTTGGAAGGAATTCTCGCAATTCGCCCTTTAACTGCCAGCTGACTTGGGCTGGTTATTCGATCGTTCAACATTGCACAACATGGCTGAGTATCACCTGCAGAATGTGTCATCAAGCTCGTGAGAGCCGTTAGTTGGTGGTTCTAAATCATTAATTTGCCGTTATCCTTCTCCGCGGTTGTCTATCAGTAAGCGAGTCAACCACTCCGCGGAGAAGAATCACGACAACTTTTACCGATTTGGAACCCCTGGTGTTAGTAAGCCGACTTTGCAAGCGGTCTGTTTTGCGATTTCTCCTTGCCTAACGGTCACCCCTTCTCAGCTCTTCAATGTCTGGAGCATATTCCCCCCCCCCCTCCTCTCACAGGCAGTGAATCAAATGCATTCACATTTCTTCGGAGATGGAGCGGGGCGCTCAGAGCGCCATGTTCGAAGCTTGTAAGCGCTATCAAAGCGCAGGTCACAAGTATTCTGGCTTTGTGCAAAAGCTAACTGCACCATGGATATTTGAGCCATTATAGTGAAATTACGGCGCATCTGCCCTTGTCACCATTAGGTCCCCAATGACTCATGGATTTATGGTCACTCGCTTACTTCTGATGGATATTCCGAGAATTCATTGTTTGGCTGACGAGTTATTTGCTAGTTGAAATGAAACTTCTTTAGTTCTCATCCGATGTGCAGTGTCCCCGTGCAACTGCAACACGGTGACTAAAAAATGCAATCTACGGCAAGTCTCTTCAATTGAATCTATTTGTTTAAAGTTTTAAATTTTGTGGCAAGCTTTTAGTAGATTCGAGTTTTCGTTCTCAATTAGAGTATTACCCCCATGTCATGGTCCATTTTCGAGAGAACCAAGAGGGTCAGTGCATTTCCAAGAGAGCCGAGATATTGAGACAAAGGATTAGTTCATGCTATCTTCCTCCTCTTGCTTGCTTATCCAAGGCCAGCATCTCTTCAGGATCCCATCTCTATGTTTTCTCTGATTCTCCCTCATTCCCATACTCATTTGTCTGTCTGACCGCCTGACTCTCTCCTGTTTGCATGCCCTCTCGTCTTCTCTAACCACTGCTTGCCCTTTTCTGGATCTGCTATGCACTCTCGCCCTCTTTTTTTCTCTGCCCCTCTCATATTCCCGTTATCTCCGGTCCGTCTGGCCGTCTGACTCTCCTATTCACATGCTCTCTCTCCTATCTCTCCTTGTCTAACCCTTGCATGCCCTTTTCTGGATCTGCTCTCTCGCCGTTTTTTCTTTCTCTGTCTCTCTCGTATTCCCGTTATCCCTCGTCCGTCTGACCGTCTAACTGCCGCGGTATCTCCGACTAGGATCTGAGGACGATCTTCCTTGAAAGAATCGTGCTTATTGCTTCCGCCGGTTGCCCTCAGGCATTTTCTAGCTCATTCTTTGCCAATTCCTTTCTCATGGAATTTCCGTAATTGGCAGGTGCTGAATGGCCCATGTCTAAGCCTATAATCTTCATTTTATGCGGTTCACTGGCAAAGAAATGCCCAAGTCAATTTTGTTGTTTTCCCTGATTTCACGCCGAAGATGTATCTTTCATGGAATTTATGTAATTCCCAGTCGTAGCATAACACGCTTCAAATCCCTTCTTTGTCTTATTTCAAATAGTGCATTGCCAAATTTTTTCGGTTGCGCGCAAAATGCACTTTTTTGTAGTGACCAGTGGTCAGTATTGCTTGATCTATGAGTCACGTCGATCACTTTACCACAATATAAGTAGTCTCTGCATGATGTTGTTATTGTCCTGTGCTCCTCTCCCGGATTTGAACCGCTGCCTTTTTCAGCCAAAATAGCTTGTGGATCTCACATTCTCCACGTCTGACTGCTAGTCAAGTGCGCCATGGACCCTTGCTCCATTATGGTGATATTGGCAGATGCGCCATCATTATGATTATTACCATGGCGCTAAGGTCCATGGCGCTCTTCTCTTTCACCCTAATTGCGCTTTCCGCTTTCCCAAAAATGCTTCAGTAAACACTTGTCGACTGGTGGACAATCAGTTGTTGCAAGTCAAGTGTCGACCAGGAGCAAATAATGCTGAAAAACGTACAGCAACCCTCGATTTTGGAGTTTTCAATTGTCCGAAATAATGATGCTCTATGATCAAAAACATTTGCGTCATTGTTGTGGAATATATAGATTATTATAATGTCGACTACATCGATGTGGAGCAATTGGCCTCCGCATTGGCTAACACTTACCAAAGAATATCTAGGTTATGACACATCAAGCGGCCACTAGGCGCAAACATTTACTCTCTTGTTATTGAATTGGCCACTCAACAACAGTATTTTGTTATAAGTTTCGCTCCCGCTTCAAATCTCTTTCAAGTTCTATTTTTCGCTGGTCTCGAGATCTTTATTCAAATCAAATGTACCATAGCAATTTAAAAAAAAACTGATTCAGTTACCCTCTTTTCTATGAAACAGCAATGAAATTCCATATCTCAGCACTTTCATTTGATCATTCTCTTCACGTGATCCTTACAAACGCCCTACAGTGAAGACTACAGATTCGGCACAGAAAATAATAGAGCATAAAGAAACTCACTTTGTCATCCACGATCGTCGAAGTGGTTATTTATGTTTCAAATATCGTATCAAACTCACCTGTGTTTCTGGCTCGTGTTTTGAAATGCGCTTGAAAGAGAACTTCTCAAAAGCATTTGTGCCAATATTGTGGAATACACACTGCTGCCGACATGATGTAAATACCCATAGCGCGGTTCTGCAATCAACGATAATCAATACTAACTCGTAAATTGTCCATTGCGTGTATTTACGGGGAAAACAACTGCATCAAGTTCTGAAATAGTTGTTGACGCATATGCTCCTTTACGCAATTATGGCACTATTATCCTTCGCTCTGGCTAACACTCGAACAATATCTAGGTTATGGCACATCAAGTGGCCGCTAGGCGCAAACATTTCCTCGCTCGTTTTTGAATTGTCCACTCTAACGCAGCGTTTTGTTAATTTCTGTTATGTTTCACCGCTTCTATAATACCCGTCAATATTTAAATTCTCGATACAGACTTCCTTTCTGCGGCTCAGTCTAAAACTCAATATTTTTACTTACCTTTCTCCTCGACGTTTCCGCTACACGCTATTGCTTCTAATACTTGATCGCTTCTTCGCGTGCTTTTATCTCTGTCCATTTCCGAGTGAGAGAGTATGCGATAACGAGAGAGCACAAAGAATCAGACTCATTGCCCGAGGGTCCCAGCTGATAACCGCGATATGAAGCCTTCTCCTCTTCTTCTTTTCGTCTTTTACAGCGTGACACATACCTACGATGGAATAGTACAGTTGTGGCAATGATTCCCATGTTTGTTTTTGCGGGCGATTGGAGATCGTTCAACCGAAAGACAAGAGCGCCATGGACATTTGCGACAGAATGGTGAAATGGGGAGATACGGCGCAATGTCCATGGCGCCTTCTTGTCTTGTATACGTTCTACATATTTACATAAATATCGTCTCTTTCTTTCTTTTAAAAAATTACCGTTGTCCCTGGCGTACATTTGTACTGCGAACCTGGCATATGCAAAAGACGTAGCCATTCACTGATGTTCTTAAAAATCACAGCTGTTTACCCTGTATATGGTTCCTTGTGAATCTCCTCTCTACTTCCAAATAGCTCACACCCACAACACAGCCTATTGCTGTGCCTATAAATATATAGCCGCGTTCTCATAACGATTGCCAGTATAGTACAGCAACGATTTGAATTTTTTGATTCCTTCAGAGCAGGTAGAAATGAAGTAGTTGCTTATCACACAGAAAAAATACTGTGAAGGAAACTGTCAGATTGACAGTATAACGATCACTGTCGTATGTAGAAGTAGACAGTATGAAATTGCCATTCGTCAATCTAACAGTTTCAGTTACAGTTTTTCTCTAAGGTTCCTCAGCTCTGATTCATCCAGTGAATCTCCTCTCTACGCATGCGACCTCGTCACCGCAATAGCACCTTTGTTGTGTCTGCGCTTATTCTCTCAACGATCACTAGCTATCTGACTCAATGAATCACGTTATATACATATCTATTATGACAGGGTTTCAAATTCTGTAAAATAGTGTATTTTACATTCAAATCATCCGTACGGAGCGAAATGTAGAGATTTTTTAACTCGTAATGATTACGGTATCTCCTAGTCGTTATGAATCCTCTATCTTCTATAGACGACTCATCCCAACAACGCGGCCCTTGTTGCGTCTGTCTACGTATTCACAACACCTGCACATGGTGTTTGTCAATACAAGTGAATATGCGCCTCGTCCCCTTCTTTCCTTCCATAAGAAGAGGAAACTAACACGCCTCATTCTCATTCACTAGTCTGCATCTCCAACTGCTCTAACTGCGCGAATTGATCCTATTATTCTCATAAGGAAGAGGTCAACCCGTGAATCTTCCATCACTTTTCATACGAGATGCCAACTGTTTCTACTTGACTCTATTTGCCCCCACCGTACTCCACTTGCTATTATTGATTACTGAACAATGCAGAGTCCGCCCGTCGCCTTCGGCCGTTCGCAGAGCTGGACGCAGGATCACTCAGGTGGGTAAATAGCTCGGTAGACAGGCTGAAACGCAGGGATACTTGAGTCATAATTATGAAATGAGCATTGGTGCCGTAGATTTATGGCGCATGGGTTCATTTTATGACTGTGTCGCAAATATCCGTGGAAAGTTGTCTCTCACTCAAAGTCAACCAACCAATTTACCATTTCAGAAAGCTCACCCATGGAACTGCCGCTGTCGCCCATCCTCGAGGAGTCATTACTCACAGGTAGATACTACCAAAAACAACGTTTGCGTTTGCTCAACGAATATTTAAAAATATGCATCAAATACAATCGAATGCATTTCATCACCGTTAAATGCACTGCGACATTCGTTATCACGAGTCGTCATCGTGTTTTAGTCTTATGAAAAAAATTTATATGGCTGCATAAGAACGACTTATTGGCTACTTATTAAATTATTAAATAATAGCATCACTGATATTAGCACCATGAAACGTATTCAAATTATTCACATTGTCAGAACAGGAGCCCCCGCCCAGTCGCCGCGGCTCACTGAGGAGGTTCTTCTCGCTGAGGAAGTGAGCATTTTCATTTCGTTTAAAAACGGCCAGAAAATGTGCCGAACCACCGGTCAGAGACTGGCGCAACTGATCAGAAGATAGTTAAATATAGGAATTTTTGTTGATAACTGTCGGTTCAGTGTCTCCACTGAGTTGCGCGCGACAAAGAATGCACGTCGAAATATGTTTCACGGCCTTTTTATCTTGCCCTTTGGCTATTTCTAGCAATCGCATACAGTCATCGTATTATAAATCAAAAATCTCTGTACCGAAGCGAAAATCCTCAAACTCTTTCGTCGTCGTTGAGTTTCAACGTTCCCCTCGTCAACGGATAGTGTTGACAGGATCTTTACCAGTTTTGGTAACGATCCTGTAAAGAGTGACCAAAGTACATGCTATCTCTCTGTGTCCTCCATCGCGTCGTCAGGTCTATGCGCCAGAAACGACAGAGTGAATGGGAGCATAGAGGGCAGGAATTCGCTTTGGGATTCGCTGTGGCAAGACTATTATAATAAGTAGGGATCGCATTATGAAACGTTATTGACAGCCGTTCGTTTCTTGCCATCTAATTGCATTCGTAGTGGTTGTCGCTGCGAAGTAATATACGACCGGTAAGAACGAGATTAGAAATGAAAGACTGTCAATAACGTTCCATAATGCGATCCCTACTAATAAGCAATCTGTTTTTTTCACTGAGGCAAATAAAATTCAAAGGTACCTGCTTCGTTTCGTTGAATTTCACGCGACCACGTAAACCACAAACATAATAAAACGGAGTGTTAAAGGACCTCTCTGGTGAATGATTTCTTGAACTCCTGTCGCGATTTTTCAATAAATGAATATTACGGTAAGAAGTTCAGTCAAATTTTCGTTCTTGCAACAATTAACCCCTGTTTATTTATATCGTTGAAGCCATTGCACTTTTACGGAGCCAATGCGGGGTGAATAAATGCAATTGGAAGCCACTCAACAAAAAGAAAAGCTGAAACGCGAAAAACATTTTAAAAATTTTAAATAGGCGCGACATTTCCTGATCCGCAATGTGTCTTTCTTAGGCTCTCCTGCCTTGTAGAATTT
>JACMIF010000094.1:0-54887 GCA_014805445.1 Diplogasteroides magnus | reverse complement strand
AATTGGCATAACTCCAGAAAGTAGATGCGCGCTGTCCGACATAATTTGTGTCAGAATGACATGCCTGCCTACTATACATAACCACACACATTGGAATTGTGCAACTTCTCTAAGTAAAGAAAGATGCGTTTTTAAAAAGTGGTCAAGACTTTCTCCCCAACCTAATACTTATGCTGTTCTCTATATGACCACCTTCTTATCGAAGGTCTGTGCATTGACAAAGAAAGCCAACGCTAGTGCAAGTAGTCCGTAGATGGTGAGTGCCTCCTCAATCACTTATCCTTTCTCTTCTAAAGGCCCAAATAACTCACTCACCTTGGCATTCCGTGTTCCTCCCCAGAATCTCCTGTCCTGTGATCCTCTGTGTTGACGAAACAGAAGACTATTTTTGGGAGTAGTTTTTCTGAACATCCGTCAAGGGATGGAGAGTCTGAAACATTCAACTGTGATAGAGAGACGTGTGCGTCAATTGAGAGAATGCATGTATCATTGAGAAAAACAACAGAGAACCCCGAGAAGGAACGACGAGAATGTGAATCACCTTAAAGTTATGGTTTTCGCCTGCATAAGTGTCTTTTCACTGGAAGAAACGGCTTAGAATATTCATACTTCAAAGATGGAACCAAAGTCAAAAAGCGGATCCTCTTATGCAAATGGGCACGCAAACACACATCTACGACAAATAGACACACGAGGAAAGAAGAGAATGGACCGATTGAGGAAAGAACAGAGAAGTTGAATGCAGAATATATTAACGGAGTCCAGATGAGGAACTGTCAGTCGATCAAGAAGTGAAATGCTGGAAGGTTGCTTTAGTGGGAATGATCGAGTGAGTTGTTCTTCAAGAGAACAATTATTCCCTTTGTTTCTTCGGAATGACTAACTGCTATGTTCATTCAGAATCCTCAGTGCATTGAACCTGATGTCCTTCAAGTTGCTCAATTTGTGTACTTCTGGCTCTTCGCGGGTAAGAAAATCTTTGCGCATACGCCTTCACTTCATGCCCACAGGTTTCTCCTATTGGAAACGATGAAAGAATCCCGTGACAGATGCCCCTTCCTCTTCCCTGAACACTTCACGAATCGTCGGCTTCTGTGCAACCCACATGTTAACAATAAGAACATTTTACACCATTTTCCTTGTCTTGGCATTACTGGAACTGATCGAGTTGCTGAAGAGAGTATACGATGTTGTATCGAAGAACGTTTTGTCTCTTCCCACTTATCGTCTCTTCTTTCCGGTCTTCTCAATGCTATCATATGTGAGTTCTTTCTCTTTTTATCGGTAAATGAAATGGTTTCAGGTTGGGATGTCTCAGCTTCTTGCATTTTCAACCGCACGAGGTGCTCGAATGCATTCTACTGCTTCCATCACAATTGCATTGAAAAGTTAACAAGTCCCGATAGTTTATATGAGGAATTGAGCTAATTTCAAGCAAATATGCTGTAAATATTCTCGAATTCTTGATTAAGAAGGCAAGTCCGGTTAATTCCAACAGCGTTTATTGTACTCAAGACGGTTGCAGCAATCATGGTCGCTTTTCAAGTCTCGATGCTGACCCTCAGTAGGGTTTCGAAACGGCAGTAGAGTGCACTCGTCTGCCGTCTGATTTGCTAGGAGCTCTTGTCTCTCTCATGCAATAAACAACACCTACACTTTTTTGCTGGCTGTCGAATGGCTCTACTACCGTTTTAGAAACCCTGATGGGTCAAAATGCTGTGAAACGATATCCCTACTTTACATAGAATTTGACCAAGATGTTATTTGGCATACATAGTGTAGTCCGATGTTTAATCAGCTGCTCTTCCTGCTCTTCAAAGCATTCATGGATTGATAAGCATTCATTGTGCATTCCATCCCTTTTACACTAATTCTGAATCATCCCTGCTCTGAAAAACGCTATTTTGTTTGGAACAACTTTTCCTGGACAATATCTCTCGCTGATGAGAGTTTTTGATAAATCACACTTCTGCCGCCTTCCTATTTGCATCAGCCAGCACACATTTCCACGCTCTAGCACATTTTGCCACACATTACGACGGCATCTGTCTATGCGATTTAGTGAGAATTGTGAGAGATTAGAGAGTCATATATCATGAGGACCTACTTGCAAGGCATGAAAGATAAAGCAAAATGTGCTTCTGTGATCTGATCTCTGAGACTTCAAGAATGTTGAACCACAGAAACACAAGGAGTAAACCAGATGACATAGTCGAGCGTCTTTCTGATGGCGAAGAGAAGCGCTCATCGTTTGATATTGTGATAAATCAAAACGTGGTGCGGATTTATGATAGACTGTGGCTACACGATTTTCTTGTCCTATATTGCGAGCCTCGCTGATTCACTATTCTATTTGTTCATTGTATTCCTTGCAGACCTTTGAGGATCCTCCTTCTTCTTCTTCCCTTGGTGTACCTCTTTCTCTCATCTTTCTTATGGTGGAAACTGCACTTCTAGCAGTTTCTGATGGAGACAAGGAGAAAGATGATAAAGTATGTTTTTTTTTTAAATTTCGGCCTTACACTTTTCTGATTTAACTGGGAATATCTCAGACTCCAGAAGAACGGGCATCATTCTTCTCAAATCTATTTTTCTGCTGGCTGCTGCCTTTAATCAGACAAGGCAAAAGGTTTGAGAAACATCTTGGTTACAAAAATCCAGTACAAAATAGAGCTCCTCTTGTTCATTTTGATCTCCATCCACTTCGACACAATTGGAAGTCACAAGTTCTCATACCACAATGGGAGATGCAATGGGAGAGAACATGCAGAGGTTTTTGCTCGAAGGCATTGAGTGATTGCATATAGTTATTCAGAATTCAACGAACGACAATCACGGAAGTCGTTGGAGGAAAAAGATGATGACAAGAACAAACAGAAGAAGAAAGGTTTTCCAAATTCGAATTCAGAAATGCTACCACAAACTTTGTCGTCAGAGTATCCTTCCATAGTGTGGACGTTGGTACGTATCTTCTGGCCCAAACTGATATCAATAACAGGAATCAGACTAGTAGGCGACTTCGTTCACTTCGTCAATCCCATTCTCCTCAGGTTTTATGATAATATTTTCAATAACAACATCGTTTATTCAGCTATCTCCTCACTTTTGTTGAGTCAAAAGACTCTCCTATTTATTACGGCATTGCCATCGCAATCGGAATGTTCACAATGTCACAGGTGTTCCATTGCTTGAATAATAAGACCGCTAACATAATTGACAGATGCGATCCCTTCTCTTCAATCACTTCTTTGCCATTATGGTCTGTCTGTCTTCTCAGGTTCAATCGATGCTCACCAACGCAATCTATGTCAAGGTTTGCTAAAGAATTTCAACGGGATGAGTGACTGATTGCAGTCCCTTCGCCTCTCTTCAGCAGCTCGTGGTGGACGGACAGTGGGAGCGATTGTGAATCTCATGGCAATAGATATTGAGAAGATCGTCCAGGTCATGCCCCTCACTCAACACTATTGGTCATCCCCACTACAAGTAAAGTTAAAGGAACGAAACCTTGAATTAATGAACTTTCAGCTGATCATTGCTATGGTTCTATTGTGGAATTTCATCGGTCCGTCAGCCATTGCAGGAATTGCGGTTAGCGATTTGGCGATATTATGTACATAAGGGATTCAGGTGTTGCTATTGATGATTCCAATCAATTACTGGTCGTCGCTCAAGATCCGGAACTGGCAGGTTTGCGAAATGAATACGTGTTCTTGGAAAAGCAATTTTTATAAGTTGGCCCAATTGAAGCTGAAAGACGAACGGACAAAAATGTGTAATGAGGTAAAGGGATTTTCAAATCATTGCGGATATTGCAAAATCATAGGTCTTGGTCGGTATCAAACTCATCAAATTGTATGCATGGGAAGAAGCTTTTGAATCAAAGATCAACGAGTTGCGAAAGAAGGAAGTTAGTTCAATTATGAATTCCACAACCGTTCGTTCACAATGCAGGTTCGATACTTGGAGAAAATGGGAATACTCGCATCGGTTATCGAGTCAGTCAATGCAGCCGCTCCTTTTGTCGTAAGTTAAAGTGCTTGACCCGATCTGCTGTCATTTCTACGAATATCGGCCTTTCCAAATAGGTTGCAGTGGCTACATTTGCGGGTTTTCTTCTCTCCGACGAGAATAATGTGCTGACACCGCAGATTGCATTTGTTTGTGTATCCATCTTCAACCAGATCAGGTATAATAGTCCATTTCTTCATAATTGCATGTTATTCAGACTTCCCATGCGAATTGTTGCTATTCTCATCACTATGGCAGTTCAGGTATGCATGTCTAACCGAGGAATTGAGAATGAAACAATCATTGAAGGCGATGGTAAGCAATGATCGTCTGAAGGAGTTCCTGGCAGCTGAGGAAAGGACGGAAGTACAACACACACAGGCACCTCATGGAGTTGCTGTGCAATTCGACGCTGCTTCATTCGGATGGAAGGTATGATATTGGGTGAACTAAAACTGAGCCATGAACACTTGCACCATAGTGGTGAAATAGACGTTCTTCCTGACGTTTTCACGGCGCAAGTGCCCATA
Organism: Diplogasteroides magnus; assembly: GCA_014805445.1. Classification (NCBI taxonomy): domain Eukaryota; kingdom Metazoa; phylum Nematoda; class Chromadorea; order Rhabditida; family Diplogasteroididae; genus Diplogasteroides; species Diplogasteroides magnus. The sequence continues at coordinate 50,346 of JACMIF010000094.1, read as the reverse complement.
CCTTCATGGCGCAAATGTCCCATGCAGTCTTGTCCTCTCCCCCAGATATTCTGTCCAAGAAATGTGTTATTCACCTCTAAACATCAGGCAACACAAACGGATCTTGACGCAGTTTCGTTCCTATCACAGGAAGGCTCCTTGACGGTTATTGTTGGAACTGTTGGTTCTGGAAAGAGCAGTTTACTTTCAGCAATTATCGGTGAAAAATACGTAATATTCACATCAAATGCCATCTTTCAGGAGAGATGGAGCTGCTGTCTGGAGGCTTTTCTCTTTCTGGTAGAATTGCATATGTTCCACAACAAGCATGGATGATGAATGCAACCGTTCGTGATAACATTCTCTTCAATCGTCCATTCGATCAGCAAGTCTATGACAAGGTTTGTTTACAATACACATATGGACTTTGAATGCACATTATCTAGATCGTGGCAGCATGTGAGCTCACTTCAGACTTTGTCATTCTTCAAAACGGAGACCTTACTGATGTGGGAGAGAACGTGAGTCTATTTTGCACATCAAGCTGAAGAAGATTCAATATTTCCAGGGTCTTTCATTGTCAGGAGGTCAGAAAGCACGAATCAGCTTGGCCCGAGCACTATATCAGGTTCCTAAGTATCTATTGATGCCATTTGCATCTGAATACTTCTGCAGGAATGTGACATCTATCTCCTAGATGATCCTCTCTCAGCTGTGGATGCGCACGTTGGTGAAGCCATTTACTCACAAGTTATAGGACCGGATGGATTACTCAAGTGAATCCCTTTTGTTATTTCAACTTGATTTGATTCTCATAGGAACAAGACTCGTCTTCTCGTTACTCATGGTTTGCAGTACACGAAACAGGCAGACACAATTCTCGTCATGAACAGTGGGCCAACAAGGAATGGTGTTTGAATATAATTCCGTTTCAGGAGGAGTATCGGTGCAATCTGGAACATATTCTGAGTTAGAGAAGGAAGAGGGCGGTGACTTTGCTCAGCTACTGAATGAGAAGAACAAGGAAGAACAGAAGAAAGAGGAAGAAGATGTGGAGGATGAGGAGAGTGAGGACGATGAAAGTATTACTGACAAGATAGGTGTGTTCTCTCAATACGACGAGCAATGAAATATTGATGTCTGTAGATCGTTCCATTTCTCCGATTGGTCGTCGCAGGTCTGATGGAGCTCATAGCGAAAAGAAAGCAGTAAGTAGGGTAGATTGGGCTAAAATGACAATTCTTCACTCAGGATGTGAAAGAAACAACCACAACCGAGAAAGTGGAGATTGGAAGTGTAAGTTCGGGTGTTTGTGTTGAGTTCTTACTGAACATTCAGGTGAAATGGACAGTGTATCTGTCGCTTATCAAGGCTGCATCGTTCTCATTCGTCTTAATGTTCTTCTTCTTCTACGTTGTTCATTACTCTTTTCAAGTTGGAAGAAACATGTGCCTGTCCGATTGGTAATTTAATGCCATTTTATTTGCATTTAGTAGAGAATCCGTACAGGACTGAGCAGAGTAGACATAACGCCTCCTCCAATCACAAAGAAGACAAACTAATGCAACTGGGAGTGTATACTGCACTTGGAATTTTCGAAGGTATGCCCTTGAATCATGCTAAGTCGGTTTTTCAGTCAAGCTAAATCGTTTTCGTTCAGTGATTTCTATTTCCATATCACTATATTTCCTCGTTTTGGGATGCAAGTCTCTTTCACTCAACCTCCATGGACCAATGCTTAGGTGCGTATTGAGTTCAATTGATATAGTCACGTCGTGAAATAGATCAATCCTTCGCTCTCCGCTTTCCTTCTTCGACACCACACCCATCGGACGGATACTCAATCGACTATCAAGGGTTGGTAATGCCCCCTCGAATATATTCGGCATTTTTATAGGACCTCGACGTTATCGATGGGATGCTTCCCACAAACATGCGCCAATTCATGGCTGGCACTCTACAGGCAAGTGAAAAGACCTTTCAGTGAGAACGAATTAATTTAAGGTGGTTGCAATCATTTTCGCAGTTTCTTTCACAACACCTGTTTTCATCCTCGTTCTTATTCCACTTTGCATCGCGTATTACTACGTTCTTGTGAGATCAAATTTATATTTTTTCAGTTTGAGTTGTTGTTCAGACTCTTTACATGCCAACTGGTAGACAGATTCGTCGATTGGAAAGTGTCGCTCGTTCACCAATCCTGTCAACATTCACAGAAAGTATTCACGGAGTCTCTTCCATCAGAGCATATGACAAGGTACCTGAACCTGAGCTAGTCAATGGTCCGAGAAAGAATCAATGTAGACCAAAGGCAAATTGTCCAGGTGGATGCATCATGTGAAACATTTGCAACCCACGTTGATCACTTTGCTCGTGCGAGATACATAATGTTCATCGTTGCTCGATGGCAAGCAGTAAATCTTGATCTGCTGGGAAATGCTGTGAGTTTCCCATTGATGTCATTCCCATCACTTCTTTCTCAGGTCGTTCTCTTCTCAGCATTGTTCGCTGTTGTCTCCTCAAGGATGACTGATCTCTCTGTTGGTCTCATCGGTCTCTCCGTCTCTTATGCTCTATCTGTATGAATACCCAATCAATCATTTTCTACTACATAGTTACAGCTCACGGAGCAACTCAACCAAGCCGTTCGAACTCTTTCCGAACTTGAAACTAATGTAGTCGCTGTAGAGCGCGTGAAAGAATACGAATCGGCAGAACAGGAGGTTAGTCCTCTCAATTTCCTATGGTAATGTAAGGTCTCTTCTCAGGCCCCCTGGACATCGCCAAATCCTCCTTCGTCAGACTGGCCAGAAAATCCATCCATACAGTGCAGTGATCTCGCATTACGTTACAGGTTGTTCTCAACTTGACAAATGAGAATGCGTTTCCATATTAGAGACGGGCTGCCGCTTGTTCTCCGTGGCATTGACGCTTCAATAGCAGCAGGAGAAAAGATTGCTATCGTTGGAAGGACAGGATCGGGTATGATGCTTTCCATAGAGTAAGTAATCGGACGTTCATTTTTAGGCAAGTCCTCATTTACACTCGCTCTTTTCCGCATGGTTGAACCAGCAGAAGGAAGGATTTTATTAGACGGAATGGACACTTCTACGGTAGGACTGCATGAACTGAGATCGAAGCTTGCGATCATACCACAGGTTCACATCTATAATCTGAGACTTAAGGAAAGATAGAACTTCAGGAGCCCATGCTTTTCTCCGGATCACTTCGTTTCAATTTGGATCCATTTTGTCAGTATTCAGACGAACAGCTATGGAAGACACTCGAACTGTGTCAACTCAAGGTTTCTGCATGTTTCTAAATTGTAAAAAGTAATGTCTGTGTTTCAGGAATTCGCAAGTTCTTTGGAAGGTAAACTTGATCATCACATCGCAGAGGGTGGAAAGAATATCAGTGTAGGACAACGACAACTGATTTGCCTTGCAAGAGTCTTGCTCAGAAGTGCTAAGGTTGTTTCACTTTTGAAGGAGATGGGCACACAGTGTAATGTTCAGGTACTCGTACTTGACGAAGCAACAGCTTCTGTTGATGTTGTCACTGACTCTCAAGTGCAGAATGTAGTCAGAAGCCAATTCAGTCATGCAACAGTGATTGCTATAGCTCATAGACTAAACACTATTGCTGGATACGATAGGTGAGCTACTTCTTTTGTCACTATCTACATCAGTTACATCTTCAGGATAATGGTACTCGATAATGGACGGGTTGTGGAGTTCGACTCCCCTGCAAATCTCCTCGCGGATAGGAATTCTCGCTATTCTCGCATGCTCGAGAAGACGCGTCGTGTTGATAAATGATAGGAATGATGTAATTGTTGTTTATTGAATTATATTGTATTATTATGTCGTTTTACATGTAAGTATTATACATTCAACAGTGTAGTCTTTCCGAAGATTCTAATCCTAACACTGGAAAATCTGAATAAATTGTCCAAATGAGCTTTGTGATTCTTTTGCATCAGTGATATCATCACATGGTCGATGAGTGTGAGATTGAGAAGTGTGACGGAGTGTCTAATCAAAACAAGAGCACAATAGGAACAGGTATACCATGATACAACATGACTTCGGGTACATAAGCAGTCGACATCTTAGTACTCCTACTTCTGTATTTTTTCATTTAGCTATCTTCAATGAGAAATATTTTCCTTTTGGTTATCTCACTACTTGGGCTATTCCAGGTATTGAAAAATAATGAATTCATCTTTAAACAACAAAACTTCTAAGTTCATTTCGACATCAAGCATACGTTCTCGCAGGGCAGATCCAACCCCATTGGCCATTATAGCCGGTGCTGGGGCACAACTCACACAGCAAGCAGCCAAGGTCGGTCATCATACTGCGAGTATTCGAATGTTTGCCAACTCATGCCAATTAATGTAAGTTTTGATTTTTGGGTACAGGCATTACAGAAGATGGCCGACCACCCTCCTCCTCCTCCTGATCTTTCAAAAATCGGAAAGGCTGTCAGTAGCGTTGATGCACATCCCAAGCCTACGGGAAAATGAAACGATATGGAATTTTATAAATTCTGTATGAATTTGCTCTTTATTTGTATGAGTGTATGCATGTTGCAAATAAAGTTCTTTATTTCTAGTCATGAAGTAAGTGCACCGTTCTCCTTGCTCACATGCAGTAATTGCCAGAGGAAGTGGTGCTGAAACGCGACCTTTTACAAGTTTTGTAATGAGTGAAACTTACAATGCTCCCCAGATCTTGTCCTGGATGGCCTTAGTTGTGGCTCCATTGAGTGTCGCCTGGTCTGGTGCCATGAAGACACAGCCTTGCAGTTTCACGAGGTCCTAATAACATAGTGATTTATAATCATTCCATTTTAGCGTCATTCTGACCACAAGAGCGTCCTTGTTTGCATTGGGTCCGTATCCGACAGCGATGATTCCATACGAGTGGTCACTGTAGATATTGGAGACTTGCGACTTAGCCTTGTTCATATCAGCAGCATTGAAGCTGAACAACTCATGTTCATTGTTGACGATTGGCTTGCAGTAACCTTGTCTTAGCAGTAAGAAGAACAATAAGATGATTGTTGATGGTCGATCTGTAGCCATTGGAAGGACTGCTGTAGCGAACAGAGGCGTATTGAAGGGCACTGAAACACACGCATGGATTGATAGGATGAGAAAAGAGCTATCTAGGTCACATTCCAATTGTTTACCTTCCGAGCAGCTCAGTGTTTCCTCCATCCCAGAAGTCATCCAACTGTACAAGGTTCGACAGCAACATGTCGTAGTTGTCAATGGCAGACAAGAATGAAACTGGCATCGTGCTTCCCTAAACATAATATACAATTATGAGCTAAATCAAGAACAATTCTTACAGGTGAAGAAGGCAGAGTGATGATTCCAACTCTGCTGTAGGCCTGATTGACTGAATAGATTTTCATGAGCTGTCTGATGAAGGGCATTCCCTGAAAGATATTGGATCAAAGGGTCTGAAAGACTATTCTTACGATGTTGTCGTTGAACTTTTCATCCTCAGTCTCGTCAATGAGGAAAACGATGTCGAATAGAATATCCTTGGGAGTGAGGGCCTTTGTGGTCGTTGGTGGAACAGTGGGAACAGTTGTAACAGTCACTGGAGCGGCTGAGGTCACAGCTGAATAAACTATCTTAAGATGGCGTAATTACAATGCCATTGCTTCATCTCTCATATTCTTAGGCAAAAATCGATTCTGCAGGTGCTGCAGAACCTTTTCACTGTAATCCAATCATTCTTTGTTTTTGATCAATGTGCCTTTCTCATGCAATGACGAACACATCAGTTACACACTTTGTTTATGCAGTCATAGATGATGGAATTGCTCAAGAAAACACGGCCCTCGCCTTCTATGACTGCATTTTCACCACAAGAAGCATTACAGGACAGATTCAGAGTGTTTGAGCAGCATAGAGGGCGATCACAGCAGCCAACAAGTAAGACAATGCATTTCCGGCCACTCCATCACTATCACTCTTGGGTGTAGTGGCAGGAGGAGTTTTAGTGGTCGTCTTTGTAGAAGGAGGAGGAGCAGTGGAGTTTGCGTTTGTAGGGGGAGGTGCCATTGAAGTAGTGACTTGAGGAGTCCCGGTGGCAGGATTGGTAACAGTCGTTTCAGGAGTCGGTCCTGCACATTCAATACCCTGTACTATGTGAATGTGTGTGAAAAGCACGAGGGTGGAAAGGTGAAAACCGCTTTATTCGATTCTCATTGTGTGAATTCTTTATTCTGCAGCTAATGGTAGAAGCCTGGGTCAAGTTGCGTGTGAATGATCATCTACTTACGAAGAGAAGTCGACACGGGAGGTGGAGGAGGCTTGGTGCTTCCAGTGACAGGAGTACGAGTTGAAGTGGGAGGGATTGGAACATCAGACTTGCACCATGAAGTCATCTGACGAGTGAAAGACTGACGGAGAGTGTCAGCACCACTGCAAAAATGTCGATGTCACTCAGTCTTGATTTAAAATGTCGTACCTGACAGACAGAGTGAGGGCCTCGTAGTTGTCAGAACACAAGAATGGTTCTCCAATGTAATCGTATGTACATCTTGCACGACGGTTGACATCAGATGTGTACGGCGATTCATCGGATCCCTGCACAATCTTGCTTACTTCCAAAACTTGAGGTTGTAATACCACGAGCTTGTGTCGGACAAGGTTGACTGTGTACAGGAATCCACGTTCGAATCTCGAGTCGTCAGGATCAACAAGGGCGAATACAGGGTAGTTGTACTCTGAAGTACACAACAAACTATAGCAAATGATTCGATTATCAGACGGGAGAGTCTGAACTTACGTCCAAAGACAGCAAATGCCGTCGGATTGTCGCTGGTTGTTGTGTTCTGGATGAATCCGAAGATGACTTGCACTCCTCCATTGCCGTAGACTGTAGGGAAGCAGAGAGCGTCAGGAGAAGAGACCTCAAGTAAACGTATGGTCTACAGTGACATCGTAGCAGACACTTACCGTAATCTGGTAGAGTCCAGGATATTCAGGGGTGAACTGGAGGAGCAGTTGGATGTCGGATTTGACAACGGTCATCGTGGGTTGAAGATCTGGAATATTGCACTGTAATTGAAGATGTATTCAGACTACCGTATTTGGGAGTGACGATGGAAGCACTGGCTGCAAGTCCAGACAGTCCAATGTAGACGTCAGTCATGTTAGCATCGATCTGAAGCATCTATGACTCACTTTAAGGAGTTATGCTAGTACCTGGACGTAGAAGACTCCCTGTTGACAGCTGTCTGGTGCAGAGTAAGAGAGTCTCTGAGGAGCGTATCTCGAAGGAAGAAAGCCCATGAGGTCCTTTAATGCAGTCTTTCCATAAGGAAAGGGTAAGCAATGCTTACAGTGGATATGTTATCCTGAGTGGTACGGAAGATGACTCCACCGGTTGATTCGATGAAATGGCCGAAAACGACCAACTCCGGCTTGTACTGAGTGGGATTGCACTCCTTCGGATCGATGTGAATGTAGTCAACCTTCAAGGAATAGTCTTTGTTCTGACATTGTCATTTCTTACCACAGGATGATGAGTTCCGAAGTTCTCTTCAGCTGCATTCACGTTGTCCTGATCGTTGTCAATGGGCACTGCAGAAGTGATGAGAAGGAATTCAGATCCATCCAGAAGATTGGAATATGTGAAGATGTCCTTCATTGCCCTGAACGAATACTTTGTCCGTGATTTGATACCTAGGTGAAGCTCACTCGAAGAGGGGAAGCTCGCAGACTCCTGGTTGCGTGGCCTTTGCAGCAATTCCAGCGATGGCAGCTGCAGCAGCATCGGGATTCGTGCTGACCTGGGTGCCGTCGTAGGTTCCGTCAGCTGAAATGCACTTTTCGGTTATTCAAAAGAGGTGTGAATGAAGGAGGAAATCGATAAGCCGTTCTTCTAAGTAGCGTGATGGTCTCTCCACTGGATAGACAACCACGCAGCGGAGAACAAATTTACCGATTTAGAATCCTTAAAGAAATTCACACTTGGGGTTTCTAAAACGGCGAGGGAACATTTTGGAACCTCAGTTTTGGAACCGGGACATTTTGGAACTGGAATGGTATTTTTATTGGGAAGTGCATTTCTCATATGTCTTATCTCCGAGGAGCTGTTGTCTCTCTCATGTGATAGACAACTGCTCAGAGGGAATTAGACGAATGATAAATTACCGTTTTTAGAAACCCTAATTAACACTATGAATGCTTACGGTAGAAAGCGTGGATGATGTAGCTGCTGAACCATCCAGGATGCAGTTGGTGGGAATGAACGAGGATCTGGACGAACTTGGAGGCGAGCTGAAATCGAGTTTATTTCACAGCACCTTATAGATTATATCTCGTACATTCTGGAGGGCGGTCTGAGTGTTCTGGCTGGACTCGAGGATGAGAACGAGGGCCTTTCCATTGTTGTTGAACAATTCAGACTTGAATACGGAGCTCTGACGAGGGCAGGTGGCTAAAAGTGATTCAAGGGTGAACTGAACTTTGTTAATATTGAACATACCGAACTGACAGGCCTCTCCCGAGTATCCCTCAGGGCATCTGCATCGACGTCCATTCTCCAGTGTTCCTCCATTCTGGCAGAGAGGCAGTTCACATCTGTCTCCAGTGAAGTAGTCAGCGCATACGCAACCTCCGTTCGAATACACTCCACCGTTTGCACAAGTGAAGACTGCATTACAATAATTACTGTTTCAAATGAAACTTAAGTCTTACTCCAGTTCCCGCAGAAGGTGGTGGTGTATCGCTGGAAGGTGTTACCAGTGTCATCCTCTCCAAGGTGCTGAAATAACGTAGCATAGATGTTGCCGTATAATGCAAGTGATTGTTTGACTTACCACAAGTTGGAAGTCCTCTCCTCCAGTCGGGTCGCAGCTGATCTCCTGTGAGTACCACTCGTACGAACAAGCCCGACGAGGGGCGTATGTGGCTGCTTCCAGAAGGGTACTGTTGAAGTCCTCAGTCCTCAGCATCACGTGGTGCATTACAGAGGCCAATGACTTGGCACGTCCGACGGAGATGGACGTAGCAACACGGTTATTGGCTGAATGTAAGTTCATCTCTATCGTTTCTATTCTATGACCGACCAGAGTCTTTGTTTCCAATGGGCACCGGCTCGTCCTTGCGAATTCCATCAATGAATCCGTATTCGATGTTCAGATCGGACTGGACACGGACCTGGAGAAAGAAAGGACTTTCACTTGTAGAAATGTATTCAGCATACCTCAACTTGGCATCCCTTCCATCCGTGATTTGTTGCTCCTTGAGTCTTGACTGTGAAGAAGTACTTGCCGGGAGAGATGTCATCTGTAGAAACTCATTGTTAAGTGATCTGAATTGAATAACCGACCGTCTCCGATTTTGTTAGGGACGTGATTAATGTCGAAGCGGTGCTGCTGGCAGAGTGCGTAGAACGTCTGCTTGGTGTCACACTCGATGGGGACCCTTGATGTTCTACGTGAAAATGGATGAAAAATGACACAAACCATATTCCATTGCCATCATTGGGGTTGAAGTATGCGCATTTCTTTCCGTCGGTGTTTCCATTGGGAACGACTCCGTCTTTCCAGTAGTTCTGGGATGCAACAGCTGTTGTCTCTCCAGAAACGAACATCCAGTGTCCGTTGATATACTGAAGACCAAGCCATGCAGGGACCATGCCAATTGCCTCTGAGCACCCAAAACACATATTATTGCAGTTTTAGGGAATAACTAACGCTTGATCCAAGCGTGCTTAGCGGGACTCTGATCGTCAGCGAGGAATGCTCCGTCATTGGCACAGAAGCTGAGGGCGGCGTCGTGTGGGATTTTGCCTTCATTGGCAGAGAAACGCATGCAGTACTGTTGAAGTGGTTTCCACGTGGTATCACAAGCTGAAAATGGCTACACTTCTCATGAGAGTGAACACGAACTAACGGTTTCTGAACTCGACGATGTTGTTGAGACTGTCATGGTAGATGTCCACACGACTGTCGTCGCCGAAGGTACTTCCATCGAACTTCTTCAGTGAAACAGTCGAGTTCTCTCCAACAATGATGGCAGAGACTGTCTGAGTGTATCCATCAACAGGGAAGTACACATTCTGTTCAGTGGAACAGTCATTCGAGTTGTACTTGTAGACGATGGATGAAGAGAAAAGAGTGGGAATCATGAAGGCCGCTCTTAAAGTCATATCATTGATTTGTATAAAGAGCTTCTCCCACCTTCCAGTGTCCTCAGGCGCCAATGTGTAGAATCGGCCATCTCCACGTCTGCAGATTTTCTCCACATAAGTGAAGTCCGTCTGCAGATCATATTCTATCTAATGAAGGTACTTCTTATGTAACTCACCACTTTTCCATTGCACATCCATGGGTTGTCTATATCCATGTCGTTAGTGGCGTTCGGGTTTCGGTACTGGAAGGTGTTCACAGTCACGTAACGAGTGAGAAGCTCCTCGGAGACGGAAAAGGCCAGAAGGTTGCCATCGCCAAATTCATCGGGAATTCCGGACTGGAATAATGACGTGTAGCAAATTCTTTTAGAGAAGGTGTTCTCACTTGGTAGAGGTTGATGACAGACTTCCTTGGGATGATTCGTTCGGCATTTCCAAAGTTTCGTTCACGAAGTACACGACTAAGTGCATCCCATGTGCGGACTACGCAAGAGTTGTCAGTGATGGTCGAATTGGCGAGTTCTTGCAGGTGACTCACGAGACGGCCGTAGCTGTCGGAGGGAACATCAGCAAGAACGGTGGCCCCTGATGGGAATATCATCATCTAGCGCCGACTCATTGCACTACACCTACCAGTTCCGTTGTATCCAACAAGCACAAATCTGTCAATCCATTTTCTGTTCTGCAGGACGACATCTCTGAGTACTTCTCCGATTACTCTAGACAGAGCAATGATCTGAGCCTGTCCTCGTTGAGTGATCTCAACGACGAATGCCATATCCACGTGGTATCCATAAGAAGGTTCGGGTCCTTCTTCAGGGCATTGGGCTGAAATACACAACGTCAATATTCTTGTCCATAATTGTTGACGTACGAGTCTCGCAGAAGTATCCTGTCCATCCATTAGTACAGCTACAGTGCTCCTGCACTTGATGCCCACCATTCTCACATTGAATCCTGACACCATTCAATTTCATCTCTCAACCATGAAGACTTACTTCTCGCATCGCTTTCCGTAGAAATGAGGTTGACAGATACAGGTTCCATTGGTCGATCCAGGAACTCCTCCGTTCAGACAACCCTCAGGGGGTGAAGGAGTGGGAATGGCTGAACATCAGTGATTTCGTTCTTCTCTGTATCTCAAACTCACTATTGACACAGAACATGGTTCCTGCTCGCTGGATGTAGTAGCCTAAGTCGTCACGGACGTAGAACTGCAACATCATCATTATTTTATTTGACTGTAAGCAGGTTCTTGCCTCGAAGTGGAAGAGTTCGTTGGGGACATCACATCTGAAGGCGGGGAAGTAGAAGTTGTATGAGCACCGTTCTCTCCAGATTCCATTGGCAGCGTACACCTGTTGAGTGAGTTCTTGCGTAATCTTTCAGGTAGATTGATGCACAAGCAACATCACTCACTTCATGTTCTGTGTTGTCACGGACAGAATAGATTGTGAGAGCAGTGAAGATTCTGTCGGGATTCTCACGACGAGGGAAGTTGTTCAAATGGAAGACTGGATGATTGTCGAATCTGAAGAGAGGCTGGGCCAGATTTCCATCTTGTACGACGTCATTCGTGATTGCCCAGAACAGTTCGGGGTCAGTCTCGTTCGATGGTGCCTTGTACGAAGCCTGAGATGATGTGATTGAACTTCAATATCTAAAAAAATATTGTCAAACCTGGTAGACACGGAATGAGCAAGTAGAAGTGGAAGGGTTCGTTAATGCACGGAGAATGTACTGACCCATCAGAGGACTTCTCACTCTCCTCAAACCCACTCTTCGTTGTCTTAGTCAATTGAAACTTCTCACCAGATTCCGAAGTTGTGGTTTTCGGTGATGATTTCGTCGGCGATCACGACCTTTCCAGCTGGGTCAGTAAGAATGGGAGCAAAGTTTTCTGAACAAATACTTCTTCGTCAACGAGCATGAATTATGCCTTACGTCCTTGTGCGGCGATGATGATCTGTGTGTTGGCAGAGGCTATCTGGATAGTCTTCATGTATCCATTAGCACATTCTCTCCTGTCTGCACCCAACACAAGCTTGGTACGATAGAGAAGGTTGTCCATGTGGGCGAACATGACCTGAACATCAGCTACAGTTTCATGTACAATATCCACAGCCACTGTCACATTCACTGTCACTGCACTAGGTACAGACAAAGTTCATTTCAAGTTACCTTGTATACGTTATTCCTGTCGGCGATGCCGAATGCGAGACCGTTGAATGTGTCAGCCATGACTCTGAAAGCACGGCCTGATCCTTCAGTAGGATCAGGAGAACATCCATGATCAATAGGATTAATAAAGACGAAGTTGATCTGAATTTGTTCTTTCCACCAATTTGTAGTTACGAACTGACCGTGGCTCTGTAGTAGCTGTTGTAGTTGTAGATGGCTTCTGCGTACTCGTCATAGTCATCAGCCAGAGCATCCGTGATCACATACACAACTGATTTGGTTGTGATACCAATGCTGGTGAGGCCCTTCAATGCATAGATGATCTCGTTGTTCTCTTCTCTTTCCTACAGTTCCGAGTGCTCCGAACACAGCATCACTGCAGTTTCCATCAGTGCTGGTCGACGTCGAGGCATTCGTGAGTGCACCAAGAAGGTCATTTGGGTCTCTGTAGTAACTGTTCAGCGTGATCTCTGAAACATCGCATTAGAAATGATGTCCTACTCTTTATCACTCACGATCGTTGTTGAAGAGCACCAATTGGAAGTGGGAGAGGTACTCGGAGTCGAAGTTGAGATTGGCCAGGGTCTACAACTGTAATATGAACTGATTCATTGATTACAGTACTCACAGCATTGATGGCATCTCGGACTTGAGTGATAACATTATTCATCGATTGACGAGATCGAATGGCAAAGATGAGAGTGGGTCTGTCAGTGCCGAATCCAATTTCGGCGTCCTCCTCACACACGGCTATTAACGATTATGTTCATCATTCAATTGTTTGAATGACATACCATACTCGCAACTCTGTCCATTGAATCCAATGGGACACAAACATTGAGGAATGCCAGTGTTATTGACTCCCTTCCAGGGAGTTCCTCCATTGACGCACTAAGGATTACTGTTTCTTGATATACGATAATGGATCCTCACGATTGGCGCAGAGCAGTCGATTCCAGCAAAATGCTCCTGGCAGACACACTTTCCACCGACGAGAACTCCTCCGTTCTTGCATGAAGATGGAGGAGCAGGAGAAGGAGTGGTGAATGGAGAGACTGTTGTGTTGCCACTGGGGAATACAACTGCAATAGATGTACTGTATAGTCTTATTCATGATTAGGGACGTACTTGTGCATTCGAAGGGGAATGAACGACGGAAGAGGTTGCCGGCGAAGTCCACTCCTTCAACCTACAGTAAGGAACATTGGATTGAGAGGGCAACTAATGCAACTGACGTTCAGTGCATATCTTCCCATTTCATAGCAGAACATGGAGTCGAAGTAGTACTCGTATGTGCAGCCATATCTCTTCTCAAGAAGACGTGGACGGAATACGTACTGAATATCAACAACTCAAATACTTTAGTTTCATTGCATTCGTACGTTGTTGGGTCCAATCAAAGAGACTGAACGAAGGCTTCCGGGACTCCGCAGTCTGTTTGCATGCAGAACGATAGAGTTGAACTGATGGACGGCTGCGAACTCATTGGGGAAGTCGTCTCTGTATTCATGAGATATAGTCCCGAATCTAATGTTCTTGCAACCTCTCTCGCTCTCCATAGATGAATCCTCCAGAAATTGTGAGATGAGAATGGCCTTGAGCAGTCACAACGCAGTTTCCTCCAGTTTCTTTCACAGATGGTACAACGATATACTCTCCTGCCGCGAGATTCCTATAATTTTCTTTTAGAATGTCTTTTTGAATTTAGATAAGCAAAATCAGATTACAAGAGTACTCTTGACCAACGTTCTAATAGCAAACTCATGATGGGATATTATTGCAGGTCCAGCGATATAAGCTTATCTGCTTACACTGATAATATTGTTCCAATAGAGCTATCTCTCACTTGTAAGTAGCCTGGTAGTACGTTGATCCACTCTTGTCCTCATCTGGAGTGAAGAAGTCTCCGAAGATGTTTCCGAGGATGAAGTGAGGGTAGACTGCTGATGTAGCCTCCAGTTCAATCGTCACATCAGACAGAGTATCGTCAACGAGAATTGTATGAGGAGTCGTGCAGTTCTCTACTTCAGACATGTCAATGTAGAAGCCTTCCTAAAGAACCATTTTATGGTTTTCAATGCTCGTTTATGTGATGAGTTGGCGATCACTCACATCGCTTTCCCACTGGTCCTCGTTGATGAAAGGATTCTCACGGTTGCAGATGGCTGAAAATGACTTGTAGAGAGGTCCTCATGATATCAACTAACGAAACTCGCAGAACTGTCCAGTGTAGCCGGGACGTTCGCACACCGTTCGAGGGACAGAAACTGCGTATTGCTGAACGACATTCTCTCAATCATCCATAACTCTGTCTCTCACAGCTCTTTCAGCAGCATTTCTCTTCTTTCTGATGTGTTCCTGCTCGTGAACCTCCTTGTTGACCTCGAGGGCGAAATGATCGAAGTTTTCCACGTGCTGACGGCCCTTGGAGAAGTCCCATGTGTTGAAGACTGCAAACTACTCATTCATTTCGTTTAATATACCGGTTTTTGGGAACAATATTTCCTAGTCATCGAAACTAATATTGTTGGAGTCTCAATGAAGATGGATGAAGGCACCTTGTGCTAGAGGATTCTTGAATTGGTGCGCTTGGACAGTGCAGGCAAGTGCTGTGGCCAAGACGGCCACTACCAGCACACACCTCATCCCGGCTGAAGAACCCTGAAGAGTCTTCTTCATTTCGAGCAAAGCAAAACAACCCAGAGTCAGTCACCAAACCAGAAAGTTGCATTCATGATGAATGACTGTAATGAAATGATGCCTTCTTATCTGAGGCTTACCCCAACGGTTGTAAATGACATTACGCGCTTCTTCGCCGCGATTGTTTATGGCTCTGCTGCTTTCAGTCTGATAAAAGATGCGTACCAAGAAGCATCATACGGATCATCTAATGGCATTTAGAAAATTCTAGCGTGTTGTGAATGAGACCATTCTCGGGATTCCCGGCTAGAATAAATTAAGCCGCGTACATGGATAAAGAATGATGCGATTTCCACCGCTAAATGGAAATCAAATAAGATACATAAATACAAGCCATCTGACGACGAATAAGTCCAACATTCGCTACCATTTCCCACGTCATACGGAAACCATTTCTTCATATATCGAACACTTATTAGAATGATTTGATCAATTTGACAAGAAATTGCTCCATTCCATTCTCCATTTCTGCCATAGACGGTGTTGGTCGAAAATGCCTTTCTCGGAAAGGTATTTTCTCAAACTATTTGCTATAGGTACTTGATATTGTGTCACTCAACATCATGTGCTTACAAACTGTTCGGTAATCAAGGGATACAATTTCTTCCGAGCTGTAATCTATGCGATTGAAAATGAAGAAGTTTCACATCAAATAGAACAAACATATCAATCACCGTGTTTGATATAACCAGACCAAATTGTTTCGACATGGTGTGTCAAATTGAAGCAAAATAGTGTGGGAGATACTCATTATGAAACGCCTGAACTTAATGAGATCCCAGATTGTTGAGGGGATCACATGATTCTCAATTCATTTTTCAATGTTCCCGTATATTACGGAAACAATATCCGACACCCTACTAAATTCATCTTTATCTAGTAATGTGTGATCTATTTCATGTTCAATAAATGTATTGTATTTTTAAGACTGAAAGTGACAATGAGTAAGTGAGTACATACATAGCAAGTGGGGTGGGGAACAAAGGAGCATCGTTTTTGAATCGTCCCTATGTTGTCTCGCTTCTCTTCGAGTGGTGATTGTGAATGTGTCTATCTTATTCCCAGTGTCCAGTGTGTCGAGGAGAAGAATGAAGAGGAAAAACGATTTCCTACCAAAATGAAGGAAAAAAAATGAGTTAAAGATACAATATTTTCCAATTTTTTTAAGGATTAGTTTTGTTACTCTTATGTGTAGATTGGTCACTTTTGTCCCAGTACTATGCCCATCACCCTCATCTTCAAATGTGTCCCTCCCTTCTATTCTCCCACTTCTTATCAGGGCTCAACTCTACGACGCCTCCCGGATTAGATTGATAGATGCGCCCATGCAATGTTTGCTTCACTGTTGCAAGCGATGACGGAATGGTCTTAGAGTGAACAATACATTTTATTACACGGAAAGAGCAAAGGCGAAATATGACAATCTCGTAGGTTTTGTTACTTGAGAATTTATTACCCAGACCAGAAAATGAAAACGACGGTAAATACTGCTGTGAGGATTGAACTGGTGGACGCGGACCGAGTTGTTAGCTCATACTTAGGCGTTGTTCGTGTTGGGAGCCCTGAACATTCGGCCATATTTCAATACTCGGTTATTTCACAGCCGTCTCTGAACAGGGCCTCAATGGTGTTGAAACACTAACTCACTAGACGGCGATGTCCTGTATTCAGTGCTCGTAATTAGTGATGTTGTAGTTGGTGGGACAGACACAACTGTTGTCTTGGGTGTAGTTGGGATAGGGGTGGTGGTAGGGGGAGGGGCAGGATGGGCCTTGCACCATGTGAACGCAAAACGCTTGAAGTGGTTGCCATGACCATCAAAGCCTCTGCAATGGGATTAGTCTGATCGATCTCTGTATGCTAATCTCTGATAAAGAGTGATGTGAACTCACGTCACAGTAACAGAAAGATGTTCATCATCATATCCACAGAGGAAAGGCTCTGAGATGAATGAGAACGTGCAATGAGTACGAGCATAGACAACAGAGTCATAAGTGGAGATGGTCGAACCCTGAAAAGTCTGATTTCGCTTAATCATTGATGTCAGGAATACTCACATCAAGTTTCGTTCGCACGATAGTCGAGTGATCAACGTAACCAGCATTGGTTCCATAGATGGAATAGACGGGAAAGTTTGCAGCTGAAATGATCCATGTCCATTAGGGGCTATAAATCGGTAAATTTATCGTCTTTCTTCACACGGATTTCTGTCAGCGAGTGAGATAACAAAACTGCGGAGAAGAATAATGACCAATTTAGAACCACTAATGTAGATAAATGTGCGTTTTCCCACAATATGGTGCATGAGCAATGTTTTGAAACTAATATGCTCCCCCACATCATGAATTTCCTGAGGAGTGCAAAATACTCTGAAATCTTACAGTTGTGGTAGGCAACAGGAGTGGGATCATCTCTGAATGGATCATCCTGCACGAAACCATAGGAGATACGCACTCCTCCACTTCCGTAAACAGCAGGGAAACAGTAGGAAGAGTTCGAATTGATCTTCAAATATGCACTTTTAAATAGTTTGTAAACGTAGGATATACAGTGACGTGGAAGACTCCAGGAGCATTGGGCGAGAAGTGCCATAGTCTCTGGACGGTTGAATGGTACATCATGTCCGTTGTTTGCAGCTCTGATACATGAAATGTGAATATCATGTATAAGGTTAGAAACTAACGAGTGTTTGAATCGACAACTGTAACAGTTGCCTCATCGCCGGCCACAACAACATAGAGATTGTTCATTTCGTAATCAACCTGCAATACATTCGATGTAATGTCCCATTTCTCTTTCTCGAACCTGAATATCGAACTTGCGTGCACATGAGTCGAATACAGGATCAGTTAGACGTGTCGCTGCATAACGAGTGGGCACGAATTTCGTTGTGGCCTAATATATTGATTGTTTGGCAGCACCGATTGATTGAACAACAGCAAACCTCGGCAACATCATCGGGCGTTGTTCTGAAGAGAACTCCTCCTGTTGCTCGAACGAAGTTGGCCATCTGTGAAAGGTTTTCGTTCCACCAGTTGATGTTACAGAACTCTGTCTCCAGATGAATGTAATCGATCTGTAAGTATGATTTGATTGAAATTTAAAAATAGTCAACATACCATTGGTGGGTCAACTCCAAAGTACTTGAGGGCAGCGTATGTTCCGTCCTGATCGGCATCATTTGCAGCTGCAGCAGTTACAAGGAGAACTTCAGCCCCATGGTAGTATGCAGGATACATGTTGAAAGCAGTGGCCATGGCCCTGAAAGTCACTCACAATTAGGAAGATCACAATGCAGAGAACTTACTTGAAGATAGGCAGATCACACACTCCGACATCAGTGGCATTATCCGCAATCTGTCTGACTCTTACTGCTGCCTGGTCAACATCAGTGAAATAGGCGATGCTCTTCATCGCTCCATTGTCTGAATTACATCTTCGCACGTTGAAACTGAGGTCGTCGTTACAGATGAAAGAGTGGATGAGGATTCCCTCAATCCATTGAGGATGCGCTGCCTGGGCACTTTCATACAATGTTCGGAGGTTTTCGGACAACTGAACAGAATGTTGATCATATTCACACCTAGACTTTTACAAACATGATAAAGGGAAGATTGTGTGTGAGTACTGGACTCGAGGAAGAGAACGAGAGTACGATGATCGTTGCCCAGGACGATACTCGACTGATTGACACAAGTGGCTGAAACGATCACTCTTTCATCGTCTATCTGAGAATGATTCACGTCTATAGGCTGTAGTCGTAGGAGGAGCGGTAGACGTCGGAGTTGTGGTCGTGTGACGAGCAGTACTAGGAGGAGTGGTGGGAATAGTAGTGGGGGCAGCGGTGCTTGGTATGTGAGTGGTTGGAATTGTCGTAGGACCTGCTCCTGCAGTACTGGGAGGAAGAGTTGATGGAATGTGGGTAGTGGGAGCAGCAGTGCTAGGAATGTGTGTGGTCTGCATTGTTGTAGGAGCCGCGGTACTAGGAGGAAGGGTTGATGGAATATGCGTAGTAGAAGCGGCCGTTGATGTCACTGGGGTAGTAGGAACCGGTGTGGTTGGTGTAGAGGTAGGAGCAGCAGTGCTAGGAGGAATTGTGGGCTTCGTTGTGGGAGGCAGAGTAGTAGGGGCTGGCGTACTCGGGTGGGTCGTAGGGGCTGCAGTGCTTGGAATGTGAGTAGTTTGTATTGTAGTAGGAGCAGCAGTGGATGGATGAGTGGTCGGGGCTGGAGTCGTGGGAGGCTGAGTAGAAGGAATGTGAGTGGTGGGAGCAACAGTGCTTGGTGTGGTAGGAATAGGAGTTGTCCATGGACTTGTCACAGGAGCTGCACTGGTGCAAACACAAGTAGTCGTGCCTGTTGAATAGACGGAAGAGGTAGGGGCAAGAGTTGATTGAACTGTCGGATGGGTGGGCGCTGCAGTAGGTTTGACAGTGATCGGTGTAGGACTGGCGGTGGATTGCCCTTCGATTGCCTTGCACCATGTAGTGTGCTTGCGGACAAGGGGCTGTGCTACATCATCCACACCACTGAAAATAATATCTACAGTATGGCCATCATTAATCAGTTACCTGATGGTGAACGTTAGTTTTTCATCCTCAGTTGAACTGCATTTGATTGCCTCAGAAATCAGACCGAATCCGCAATTCTGACGAGCACTAAGCGTTGAGGAATAAAGTATCTCTGTTCCCTAAAAACATCAGTCCATTTAATTTTTAGCGACGTAATAAGTACAGTGGTTAATCCACGACGACTGACTGTAATTGAATTGAGTGTTCCGGCAATTCGTCCATCTGACCCGACTACTTGGTAAACGGGGAAATTGTAGGCTGAAACATTAGAGTAAAACTCTTTCGTAACTGGTACCGTTCACCTCCTTTGACTGCAAAGTCTGTTGTATCATCACTGGATGCATCGTTCTGGACAAAGTTGACGACGACTCTGATGCTGGCTCTCGAATAGACGGATACTGCACACACAGCATTTGTTGAGTCTTGCTAAATTAAAAATCGTTCATTCCGGACTGCTTGTAAACTCCGAATTACAGTCATGTTGTATTCTCCTTCCATAGTTGGTGTGAACATGAACAACACTGTGTCTCCATCAAAGATCTTCTTGGGCTTCACGTCATCTGAAAATTTCCATATGATATTTCTTATTTCGCATGTTTTTGTATTGTGCTTACTTCCGTCCGGGGCGGTGATCTTCACAGTCGATTCTTGACCAGAAACAACAACAAAGACGTCGCTCAGGTCAATGTTCACCTAAGTTATTCATATAAACAAATAATTATGTTCCTAGTGCAAACCTGAAACTTGTTCGTCTTTGTACAATCTGTTGGTATTGGATTCATAAGCGTCTGCGGAGCGTATCTGGAGTTCCAGAACTTGGCCGTGCCCTAAAGCTTTTAGAATTTTCAAACTTTAAGAGCTAAACAAACATCAACAGCCTTGTCCTCTGAAACTCTGTACAAAACTCCGTCGGTGGACTGTGCAAAAGAAGTGAAGGCTGAGATTTCATCCTTGGTGTTCTCAGTGTTGCACTTTGCCGTTGTCACTCTCATGTAGTCAACCTTCATGTCGACTTTATTTCTCTTTTAAATAATGCTTCTCACAATAGGGTCCGCAGTTCCATATAATTTCTGAAGCTCTTCCAGTGAGTCCTCATTGTTAGGCGTCGCTGATGTAATGACGACCGTGTATGCATTTTGCGTATTGTAACCATTGGCCACTGACCACACGTGAACATCTTTCAGGGCTCTGAAGAGACTTCAGTTGTACTGTTCTGCTTTCCTGACTCACTCGTAGATTGGAAGATGACAGCCGACTTGCTTCATACTAGTTTGTGCAATTGCTGTGAGATTTGTGGCCGCGTCACTGACTTGTGAAAACTTAGCAGTGTTGCCGATCGACCCGTTATCTGAGTGTTTCCTTGTTTAAGTGTAAAGGTCGTAGTGTCAGACCATCAAATGCATGAATGATAATGTCTCCAATCCAATCCTTTCCGTTTACTCTAGTTGCCTTGTATACGGCATTGAAGTTTTGTGCCAACTGAAAGGCACATTTTTGCTGACATATTTCTGTGCCTGAATCTAGGCTTAGTGGCCGAATGTGACAAGAGGATCAGTAGTGGTTGACGTCTATGCTGATAACACTTGGAGATTTTAACGTGTGATGACACAAGCATATTACAAATAGTTATTGTACTTCATTCCCAAACCAAATTCATGGTACTATATCTAAAGCAAACGGAGCCTTTGTAGATATCCTTACGTTGAGTAGGTATCCTCGGACATTGTAACTCTGTTCCACGACGATGATTAGAGGAACTGTATCTGGGACAAAGTTGTGTTCCAAAGGCTTCGTGCACGGAGCTGTAAAAATTAATAATCATTTCCGGACTTCTTCTACAGTTTTATCAATGGTCTCATATTTCCGTTGCAGCTTGTAATTTTACGACTGCGATAGCGAACCCCACGATAAGACAGGCGAACGCCTACGCTACAGTATGAAATGAACTCCCTGGATCTACAAAAAAGGAAATGAATGATGTTACTTACGAAATTGACAAGCGAGTCCACTGTAGTACTCATCGCAAACGCATGCTCCGTGCTCATTTGCAGTTCCGTGTTGACAAACTGGAGTTTCACATACGACTCCTGAAAGTGATTGGTCTTCTCCTAATGTTTTGCAATGATGAGAACTACTAGGTTGAGGAGAACGAGATATAGTTTGTCAGACAATCACACACTTCAATGCGTACATACTCACCTGTGTAATATTCAGAGCAAGTGCACCTTCCATCCAAATTGAGTATTCCTCCATTGTGACAGAATGTCACGGGGACCTCCAATTCATCCTCAAATCCCACGGCCAACGATGCCGCAGCACATAATATGACTGCACTCGGCCACAGCCTCATTGTTTGCCTTAACAATCAAACATATTTTTAGCGTATGGAAAATCAAACGTAAAGTCACGAAATCAAGAGGGGCCCAAATAGATTCAAGGAGCGAGTGTAAGTCTACGCAGACAACAGATCCGTGGCCTTTCTGGAGAATTGATACGAGGAAGGTGTTGAGAAACAGTCATTGTCATTCTGCAGATTCTGATTTATGTATGGCACCCTTTTTATCTTATCGAGGTGTGATTCAGGGACAGAGGATTGTGGCGTAGGAGAGCGAATACATTCCCGAATTGTGTCTCCTGAGGGGGCGAAGGAGCCATTCTACTCTTATCAGACACGGAAATCCTCCTTCCGTGATTGGACTATGCTCCATCATTACGTAGGTGAATGTAAAGACCAGAAAAGCACAGATTGAGACGGGAATCAATCTCTGGTGCACTTTAGGTGCCTCTTGTGTTTGTTGAGTCAGTTCTACTCGTCCCAATTTCCTTTCTCATCAATTTTCGTAATGCAGTTATCATGTATACGATATCAAGTCCATGCAATGTACATATGTAGTCAATTTGTTATTTTCTAAAGCAAAGAGCTTTATTCAAACTGCAAAATATTGTGCAATGTGATGATTTTGAGATCAATTGTTCAGCAGTCAGCTATTTCGTAAAAGGACTCGAAACAGTTGAATTGTCCAGCTGGAGAAATTGGTGATATCTGAAACAAGTTATTGAAAGGTCGTTGTCGGCCCTAAAATCCCTTGTGCGGTTCTGGCGGAAGGTCTTGGTAATAATCCTTCTCGAGGTCTAACTTCAAATAATAATGGTCTTGCGAATTCTAAAAAAATGCTATTACAAATGACTGTCAACATTCATTACTTGCTCCGGAATCTTCCCTAGTCCAGACCGTAAACTAGAGAAATCTGGACGTGATTCAGAGGCATCTGCCCAGCAGTCCAGCATGATATTGTAACTGAACATTCTGTGATTCCAAGTTCCGAACACAAGGTACAGTGCATCGTCGCAATTTTCTGGCTTCTCCATTCTCTCTCCTCTTTCCAGTCTCTTCAGAACCTTCAAACAGACAATCGTCCATGTGCATATTCATTGTCAACCTCATGAGCAGCCCACTCCGGATAAGGGGTTCCTCCTATCGTTATAATCTCGAAGATGAGAACTCCGAACGCCCATCTAAAGTCTCTCAATTGACGTGCACTATCAAATTCATGCTTCCCACACATCGCTTTTTTCGGAGAATTCGTAGTCCTTGATAGCTTCAGGTGGCATCCATTTCAAAGGAAGTCGTCCGCCCTGAAAACTCATTTCGTTTGTTTTTCTAATGTTATGGACCTTGCTAAGATACACATCGTGGGCATCATCCATGTGTCTCCATAGTCCGAAGTCTGCCAGTTTACAAGTGAATGCTTCCTCAACCAGGACATTCCTTGCAGCGACATCTCTGTGTACAAATCCCTTCTGACTCAGATAATCCTGAATGATGACTAACATGACCAAGTGATGATATACACTAAGCTTCTACTTAGCTTGGAGATGGCGTGAAACCCGCAATGCTTGAGACTTTATTGACTCATAACTGATAACGACTCACCAGAGCAGCACACACTTGCACGGAAAACATGAGTTGCTGCTGAAGAGAGACCACCAGGTTCTCATCGATGTTCTCTTCAGTCCCGTTCTGAACTGCGACCATGTATGCTCTCCTGGAATGATATTGCACCCGGTAAAAATATATTGTAAATAGGTAACTCGTGAATAAATGTAATACCCCTTGTGAAGAAAGTGTAGTAAATCTCCAAAAATATTTGCAGTACTCCATAATCAAAACTCGTGGAGTCGATTCAGTCACGCACGCTACGAGATTCACTGACATGATATTAGGTATTTGGACAGACACTGTGCTACATCACCAAGTCGTTCATGGAATCCAATTTTCTTCATGAGCTCAATTTCGTTTAAAAAATCTCTTTGTGCTACTTCATCTGCAGTTTCTGCAGATTGCCTCGATATATTGAAAGATACAAAGAATTTGGAAACCTGGAAGCAGCTTCACTGCAACAGGTTTATTTGACACTCGCAGTACATTCAATTGCAGAACCGATTGACTTGGTTCTGTCTTTATTCCCATAAGATGAGCTGAACACAATTTTGATAATCCTCATGTAAGAAAACACACCGAGATAGACATTTCCAAATGCTCCTTTGCCAAGTTTTTCACCCAAGTGAATGTCGATACACCTTCGATCGATTTCCCAAGTGTCTATTCTCAAAGAACAATGTACTGTTTAGAAAGTTACTTGCGAAACGAACTTGAATGCAGTTTGGTAGTCATTGGAATGCTGTCTCCGCAATTCACGTCTGCGAATCTGTAAAGTTGAATGCTTTCATGGAAAATTAGTTTTCGAGCATTCCTCTGCAATTTTACCCGTCTGGAGAATCCAACAATGACACATACGGCAAAAATCCATAGAATCAATAAAGATCCCGCAGCGACGGACAGCGAAATGACAAGAGTGCTAAAATGGGAGTGAATTCATTGTAGATATTTGAGGATGGCCATACTTGTCTGGTACACTAGTAGTAGTCTTTACAATTGTACTTGAATGAGAGAGACTAGTACTAGAACTGCAAAATGCCGATCCTTCACAAACTGGAGATCGATTACCGATACCCACCATTTGTTTACAACATCTTCTGATCCATTGTGACGTTCAGGACATAGCACACTTACATTGCCATCATCATGTGTTCTGCATGGTTGTGCTGGAATAGTACATGATAAATGTTGGAGAACGGTGCATACAAAAAATACTACCGATTTGGCGGTGGATTCTACGGCTGAGCGGTAGTTTGGCTCCTGTTACTACCGCTCAGCCGTAGTATCCATCGCCTAATCGGTAGTACTTTTCTGTGTGTGAATCAAAAAATTCTGAAGCGAACGTAAGAACGTCCTTTCTCTAGCATATTTTTTTGATATTTAAATGTATCCTTAAGATTTTCGTCTTCAAGGAAGAATTGTGGGCAATTATTGAAGATTACATTCGTTCTGTTCTTCTCTGCTTCAATTAGCAAATGAAGGTATCCTTGAAATTGTACATATATTTTTATTAGGACGTGCAGTGCAACCGTGCGCATAATCAACACTCGACACAACGACCAGCGTAAAAGATGTACCGATATTCACAGAAAAGTTGGTGTCAATCTGCCTTAAAGGAACCATGTCACGAATTTTTATATAATGCTCAGATAAAAGGGCGCAAAATTCTGAATTTTGAATTTGTGGTACGGAATGTTGCGCTCTTTCATCAGAGCATGATTTCAAAATTTGTGACATGTTCCATTAAAAAATATAATTATGTAGGTAAACGGTTCTCGAATAGTATTCATGAAGAAACCGACCATGTTCCATTGTAGGAAGGAAAAACACATATATCCGTCTTTATATTGTCAGGCAATAAGGAAAACAGTACATGATCATGAAACGAGTATCATTAGTAAATGCCTGATGCTAACTAGGGAACGGTCTGAGGCGTCCAAAAAATTGGAACCAATGACTATGTGCGATGGATAGGAGTATGTTGGGGTGTTGAAAAAAATAGTGAGATACACCTGCCATGGGCCATTTTTGAGAAAAAAGCGTCTGAAGGCATGCAACTCGATTTTCGCTAATTTTTCAAGTTACTCTCCTGAGAGGACCCAGTGAAATGGGAGCCAATGGTTAAGTGTAATATATAGCAGTATGATAGGAGTGTATAATTCGAATAGTGAGAGAATTTTATCAACGCACATTTTGGAGAAAAAATATCGTCTGAAAACTCAGGATTTTCACCTCACTATAAACAAGTGAAGTGAAAATCTCAAGGTTTCTGACATTTTTTTTCAAAATGTGCTGTGATAAAATTCCCTCACTATTCGAATTATACACTCCTATCATACTGCTATCCATTACACTTAACCAATGGCTCCCATTTCACTGGGTCTTCTCAGGAGAGTAACTTGAAAAACAAGCGAAAATCGAGTTACATGCCTTCAGACGCATATTTCTCAAAAATGGCCCATGGCAGGTGTCTCCACTATTATTTTTCAACACTCCCAACATACTCCTATCCATCGCACATATAGTCATTGGTTCCAATTTCTTGGACGCCTCAGACCGTTCCCTAGTAAGATTATAAATATTCGTAACACTCACCAGATTACTCTCGCCTTTCAGGATGATGCCGCTTGCCAAACCATAATTCAGTCCGTTCACAATTATTTTATATGTCATGCGGACGTCTTCTGTAAAATATATGCCTGGTGGTGGTAAAATAGTAAGAAATTCGATGAACGAACCTGTCGAAGAATGACATATTAAAAGAAGCGCCACTGTTATTGAAAAGTTCAAATTTTTCATGAAATCGATGTGGCAGTGGGAGTTACATGCAATCACACATTCTTATCAATTTTACCGAGCGTCAGTAATCCTTCTTTTCTCACCACTAAAACTTTCCGTTTGGGCAGAATCGCTTGTAAAGTTAGTTGTATCTAATTAATGAAATTTAATAATAAGTATGTGCTCATACATTGGAGAATGGGGCTTCTCGAATGACAGTTGTACCCACTCTCAGAGGAAGTCACAACGTTGGAAGACTGCTGGACTATACTTGCGTCACACATCTTTCCATGTGTGGTTCAAGAGATTCGAAATCTTCTTGAAACTATCAGGAAAAAAAGAATTTATGGGTTTGGTATTTCTCTATCAGGTCCCGAAAATTTCGATACCACATCCCCTTATATAAGATGTTCCAAATTAAAATTATTCAAAAGTCGCAACGGTTCCACTTTGGCATAGCGAAATAGTGTGTGAAAGTGAGAGAGCGCAGAGTACCGGGTAGAGACTCTGCGCACTGTCACTCTCGCACGCTATTTCACTCTGCCAAAGTGGAACCGTTCCGACTTCTGAATATTTTTAATCCGGAACATCTTATGTGGAGGTAGATGAGGCACTGTATTGTGAATTGAAGACCAAAATTCTCAAGAGTACAAAGCCAAGGTCCTGAAGTTGTGTGAGCGTTTCAGAATTTTTAAGTTCGCATAGGGACATTGACTGTTGTTGGAAGAATAATGTGCGGAAGCAAGAAAACGGCGCAAAGACGTGCGAATTGGACAACGTGAAAGATCCGAGGGAAATCTGCATGGGAATGACATTCCACTCTGCAGTCTCCTTGACCAAGACAATGGAAAAGCCGATGAAACAGCATGAAAATACTGCATCTGAGTTGTTGCAGATCGCAGAAACATTCCAACGTTCAGTTGCATGATTTGCACTTCGTGTGCGCAACCTGACAAGAGTCAACAGAGAAGAGGAGAGTACAGTACGACAGAATAATGGCCCTTCTTGTATGAGTCGGTGAAGACAAAGGTTTCGAGAAGAGGTCGAATACCCATGAGCTCAGTCTGAAGAAATTAAGGAAAGATACATCGACATATCCTTGCATATGGCGATGCCGAATGGTTCTCTCAATTGCTACAAGCAAAGGGATTGCTGGGAAAATACAAATTTATATCACAGCAATCCCTAGATATTACACTTTTTTTGTTTTTCGTGATGACGACTGAAACAAACCAAACGACGGAAACGACAAAACACAGCAAAAGCAGATACTGACATGAACAAGAATTTATTCTGCAATGCAAATTACAAATAATATGAAAGTTTTATTTCTTAACGCCTGAGACAAGCTGGAGAATAAATTATCACGAAGATGAAGAAAGGCACACACAATTGTTGTTATCTATTCTTGATGATTCAAGACAACAGTCTCAACATAATCGCTAGAACCACTGTTCCTGTGAGGCTACCCATTGTTGTCGCTTTAGTGGTTGTATCAATGTAAGTTGTGATAGTAGGTGATGAACCTGAATGAAATTCAAGGTGAAGAATGGAAGATCATCGTAACCTGCAGTCGACGATTCGTTGTGAAGAGGAGATACTGTATGATTGGGATCAATCGGAGGAACACCACCCACACAAAATGAAGTCCTCATTCGGGTGATGGGAGCTCCATTACCATCGGTTCCTCTGCAATGATTTATTCACTGGTCTAACGCAGAATTCGATCATACTTTACAATGACGGTGAAGATGTCTGCGTATTGACAGACCAACTGGTCATCAGTCACATATGGGAAGGCGCAATTGGAACGAGGGGAGATGGAAGAGGTTACACTGCCCGTATGATCTCCACTCTCAACATTTTCGTTTAAGGTTTTAAAATATCACGACAAACTCGGTAGTTGGTTATTGTTTGTTGTAGAGCTATGCCGTTCAAAACTTGTGATCCATGTGAATCTCCGAACATGAAGACAGGGAAGTTCGCATCTTGAAGGTATCATCATTTACTCCGTGGGTGTGTAGTACTCACAGTTCTGATATAAGTTCTTCGTTGCCGTGTCCAGATTCCTGGCTGGTGAAAAGGCAATGTAAACTTGAACGCCGGCAGTCGCAAATACTGCTGGGAAGCACGGATGAGTATAGGAATTCAACTGAAATTTAGGTTAGAAATAGTTTTTGCATATAAATTTCGACTAACCTTCAATTGATAGTTTCCCGGTTGAAGATGATTAAATCGCCACATGTTTTGATGCTTTAAGTTCATGTACGTTGCCGGACTTATTACTATAAAAAAACAGTATCAATATAAGAAAAGTACTCCCGTGGAACACACCGTTTGGTCCCTGACTGAGTGTTATTGTCACATCCTTGGAAATATCTCCTGAGAGCAGTATGTACACGTCGTTTGTGGTTACACTGTCTAACTGAAGGTTTAAGACAAAATTTTAAACCGAAGATGCGCACACCTGAAATTCGTAGGTTCCGTAGCACCCTGTGAGTGGAATATCTGCCAGTTTTTGGGGGGCTTTTCGTGCTGACAGGAGCATTCCAACTGTCTATAAACAAATGCATCAAAATAATTGTAAAGATAGGTACTTACTCTCGCTGTTTCATCTGGCTCAGCTCTTGTAACAACTCCATTGGTCGATTGAATGAACGCATCGAAGTACGTAGTGTTCCACGCAGTAAGAATGCATATATTATTTTCAATACGAATAACGTCGACCTAAATGGTCTTTGATGTTCAGTGACAAATGTGAGTGTTTTTCATACCACAGGAGTCTGGACTCCGAAATCTTCAGTGGCCGCCAATACAAGGTTGAATTGATCATTGAGTTCAGGGGCGGATGTGATGAGAATGACACTGGCACCGGCCAACAACGTCTTCCATCTTTTGAAGCCATCATTAAATGCACTGAATGATAACACGTTTGCTCGTGTCTCAGTGTTAGTCATTCTTATCAGTTGTCGATACATAGGATGAGCTCACCTGAAGAGTTCGAGGGCGCAATTGTAGCCATGAGTTTCAGCAGCATCTGCGAGTTCATTGAGGGTTTTAGCGAGATTGGGATCTGTTGGATTGAAGGCCACGCTCAACTTAACGTCCAAAACAAATTGCGATGCTGAAAGTATATTTGAAAGGGAAATGCATGACAATCTTACGAAAGAAGGCATAGATCACGACATTGTTGATCCATCCGGGATGAGTGGCCTCTTCAGTATTCAGAATTACTGCGATGTTTTGCGCTAACTGAAAGAAGCATATCAATAATGTAATCACAAAACCTCAATTACGTTTTGAACAGCTTGTGAAGTGAGTGAGCTGAGCTCGAGAAAGAAGAAGAGTGTCTTCCCATTTGTTGTGAAAGTGGTGCCGGAATTGGTTGAACAAGTGGTTTCAGCGACTGGCTCTAAACGAACGTTTCATAATAAGAAGATGTACCTTTATACAGACCTGCTACTATATTTCCGACAATTATCGCGATTAGAATGGCCGAACAAACTTTCATGTTGTAGATCAAGTCCTGAAATCGAGTCGAATGGATTATCTCTCGTATTAAAAGTGGAAAAATGTGGTTGTTCCCTGTATATGTCATCGTTCCATGGTTGATCACTGATAAGAAAGAGGTGTCTAGAGCACTTGGATACAAAGTAGTCCAATCCGTGTTTATTCTCATTATTCTAAAACATATGCAGTATCTGTGTTTTTTGCAATTCGTTAAACAGTCGTGAGTTACCAAATCTAAAAGAGACAGAAGGACGAGAATGAGAGACCATATGTTTTATACTTTCGTTGTGGAAGAACTATTTTTTGCATAATAACTTTTCCGGAAGATCGTGAAAATCCTTCAGTTGACGCAATGAATAAGAAGAAGTAATCTGTAATCCGACTAGGAAACGACTGTGTGTACTCTGTCGCTGCGTGCAAGGCAAACAATGAATCACCATGCCAAATTCTCCCTTCAGTCATCGTGCTGCAAGGGCGAAATTTATTAACGGCCTTTTGAACTTCCAATTTTTAATGTTATTGAATAAAAACAAGGCTGAGTATCAACGTGAGTGCGAATGAAATGACTGAAGATCCCCTTGTCGTTGTCTCGGGTATTATTTCAGTATATGGAGCTTTTTCAGTAGATGAAACTGAAGGACCTAATTATCTCTTGATAATGATGCATAATTCACCTTGAGTGGTCGGAGAAGAAATAGTTGTTACTCTTGTAGTAGGAGTAGCAGTGGTAGTCAGTATAGTCGATGTCGTGGTTGAAGTAACGGTGGACGTGGGAGCAATCAGATTTTTACAGAAAGTCATAGCCGTTCGTGTGAAAGGATTGCCCATGTAGTCATAACCCCTGAAACGACTTTGGTTACGTACTCTGATATGATTCTTGTTCTCACTGTACAGTGACACTAATGACATCATTCTCTGGCCAACACTCGAATGCTTCGGCACTGAAGGCGTAGAGACAATTGTTTCTCCAGTGAACAATCGAAGTATCAGTTACCAAAGTTGAACCCTATAATCATAGATATGTTAACAAACATACTCTCTGTTGATACTTACAGATCCACTGTATCTGTGCACGATTGATTGTAGAATCTTCCCAGTTTGAGAATTGTCACCCATCGCCCTGTCCAGCACGAAAACGGGGTAGTTCATAACTATAAATGTTTCGTATTAACCAATCATTTTGTCTTTTCATACCATTTCTTCCTGCCACAACAGTTTCATCATCACTGGCCTCACCACGAACGAATCCGACGCGAACATTGTTTCCGCCCACACCGTAGACTGCTGGGAAGCACACGCCACTTCTGGATTTCATCTGAAATTTGCATCCTCGTTTTTGCATAACAACCGTATTATTCACTTGAATCGAGTAACATCCTGTGACACTCGGAATGAAACTCCAAAATCCTTGCTTTCCGGTTGTCATAAGTAGAGTCAGATGGACAGGAACTGCAATATGAGATTGATTCGACACATTTCATAAGAGTTGTACCATTATTTGCGTCAAAAATAGCAACAGACAAGTTTGAGCCGGAGAGGAGAACATGCACTTCAGTCATTCCGAAGTCTACCTGAACAGTATTCGGCGTTATGGCTGTACAAACTGCTTCTAACATCAATGTCGAGGGTTGATACACTACAATTGGTGATTGATGGCTGCACAAGTCTTTGAGGATCGAATCGAGAAGAAATGAAGAGGGAGAGCACCTGTAACAGTTCTTTGTATTCCTCGATTGTGGTTTTAGCAACAAACCGATCCAATTGCAAGTGGTTGCACTCTCAATGTCACTCCGTTCATCGATTGAATGAATGCGTTGAAATTCGGCAGTGCTGCTGATTGCAACTCGAATGAACACGAGGATGATTCCACGTGAATAAAGTCGATCTGAATTTTTTTTGATAAATAGACTTTTCCAGAAATCCCTAGATGTTCTGAATCGCACCACAGGCAGCTGCAGACTGTAGTTATCCACGTTTGCGAGGACGTCGTCCAAATAATCCGTTGATGGCATTCCTGATGTTACCAGAAGTACCTCTGCCCCATCAAGAAGACCCTTCCATCCACTGAAGAGATCGTGTATCACACTAAATGGATTCCTTCAGTGTATGTGGTCAACTGGAATTTCACTTGAGCAATGGAATTTGACAGTTTCCTGTGATGTTACCCGCAATCTGTGCGAGGCCCTGTAATGTCTCCTTTGTTCCATTAGTGGAAGTGAATGCGATGGCTGGTCTCGATACTCCATTGGCTGAAGTGAAATTTCCGTTTCAAACAATGAACTTATGAAACTCACGGTAAAACGGATAGATAATGATGGAGGAGAACCAATTTGGATGCTTGTTTTGTGCTGAATCATAAATGCTCTGCAAACTATCCGCCAGCTACAAATACTGTTTTGTGAAACTAAAATCATCTGGATGACGAACAGTATCAATAGCTTCTCTCGTGTTATTGCTCAACTCCACAACGACGAAAAGGATTCTGTTATGGAGGAAGAATGTTGTATTTGACTTCACCGGACAAGTCACTGAAAGACTAATGAGTATAAAGTGAGCGGATTATCATAATCGAACCGAAAGAATTAGGAGTCGACGGGGTCAGAGTTGACGATACGGCAGTGGAACTAGATGATGGGGTGGACTCAATTGTTGTTGGTTCAGTAGGAAAAGTCTCGGGTTTCGTAGGAACTGTATGCGTCGTCGATGGAACCGTTGCAACAGTTTTTGGTGTGGATGCAGTCGTTGGTGATTTAGTGAAAGTAGAAGAGGCGGGAGTAGTGGTGGCAGTAGCAACAGTCGTATCCCCTGTGAATGCTTGACACGTTGATCGAGCAGTGCGGACGAAGAGGCGGTTGTTTTTGTCCAGACCACTGAAGGAACAATCTCAGGATGAACAATGGAATGACTGCTTACGTGATCGTGATGAATAGTTGGTCGTCTTCTCCACTGCAGTGAAGAGACTCAGCAATAAATGAATAGGCACAATTTCCTCGTGCTGTGATGGGAGATTCGAAGTGGGGAAGTACTTCTCCCTGTTAGTATTACGGTGTCCAAGAATTTTTGATGGTGTACGACTGAATTAGATGCCCATGCTGCTATTCCTTATAGACAAAGCCAATGTCAACTGTACATCTGTGGTGTACAGTAGTGTGCAAGAGCATCTTGCTATCTGAGTGTCGGTTAATTTAGTCACAGGAGCAACCAGTGGCATGGCTGAGAACGCCGCCTTGAAAATATGCTTTTATCGAATTATGGTTTTCTGCATCGTATCTTTCGCAGAGAAATGTCAATGAAATAAGTAGTTATGTATGTGATAGGCATCTTAGAGTACATTAAGCTCACGAAGAACGGAGGACCTTCGTATTCTTAAAAAGCTGTTACAGTCTAATAATCGAAATGTTTCATTGTGGCACTCGATCAAAGCTAGTCCTCCGTTCTCGTCATACCGAAAGAGCAGATCGATGATGGCGTGGGCATTTTTGTTGTCACATCCAACACTCTCAGAAATGATATCTACTGTATGACTAGCAAGCGGTAACAGGAGCATTGTTGCATGAACTCATTACATAGCTGATGCACTGATGAACTGATGTGACCAAAACGTCACTGCACAAACTTGCCCGTGTAATTTTAGTTACGTTTGAGTAATCCACTTGGTTCTAGCATATGATAATGCCGGACCTCTACACTTGCGTTAGCCATGATGAGCAATGACTGCTGCGACTATTTAAGCCGTGATCACTCGATAGAAATACAGAATTTTAGCGCTAATTTCATTCATTGTTCAAAATTTACCACAATCCCGCTTTCCGATACAGTCCAAATCAAGGCTATAAATTGTAGTGTAGATGTACAGGAATTCAGAAAAAGGAATAGCCAAGTCGATCGGCGCAATGAGCATTTCACAACACCGAATTAAGTTTTTCATTGGTGGATGCAAGACCGCTACTTTTACGTGTTAAATCCAGAAAAATCGAAAAATTAAGTCAGCAATAGTTTGACTATATGATAATTATTACGTGTACGGTCCATCATCAAAAATGAACTTCAAAGAGATTTAGCGATCACCCACATAGAAAAAATTGCCATCCTCTGAGAGTCATCAAAATGTCACATATGCAATTCAAGGCGTCTTGAATCCCAGATATCATGGTGAATGGAATTGAGTTAGTGTGCGATGCAAAGGGCAAGGCTATGAGCATCTTCTATGGCTACAATTATTCATAAATTTTTACTGTTTCAAGAGAAAATATATTGGAAATATATTTTTGAAACACCATCAAAAATTCTTGGACACCCTAATATTCCATCATTCTTCAACTGATAAGTGGACACAAACCTTGGCGTTTGTTCGTGTGATGACAACATATTGAGGATCTCCCGTTATGTTTCCCAGTGGATCAGTGACATCGAACACCGGATAGTTCTTCGCTGAATGAATGGATATGACATGTCTTTCTTCAGGATACTCACATCCAGTGATTGCGTATTCAGTGGGATCATCCCTGTCCACTCGATCTTGAATGAATGCAACAATCACTCGTGTACCACCAACTGCATAGACTGATGGGAAGCACGGGTCAGTAGAGTCAGATGTTATCTGTGTGAATGTCATGATAAAGTCGATGATGACGATGATACCTTGACTGTATAGTTTCCTGGCTCAGACTTCTGGAATCGTTGTAGTTGTTGATTATCGTTATGCACAAGAATCGCCAACGGTACTTCATCTGGGTTTCAGTCAGTTAACAAAGAATTAAACCCTGTACAGACTGTTCGTAGGACTATATGCGAGTGCTTCTATGTTCGCTCCTCCAACAGACAAATAGACCTCATTCATGTCACTATCCACCTAAGAGCAATGAAGAATTGTGCACTGAACCATCTCGTTACCTGGAACTTGAGCTCTAAATCCTTGCAGACAGCAAATGCCGGCTGTGTCAGTCTGATAGGACTGAATCGAGTTGGAAGAAAATCTTGCAACGACTGAAACTTTGTCATCTCGCCGTTTGTAAATCCTGATCAAACCGCAATGAAGTCGAAGTATTCCCCTCTGAAGATGACTCCTCCTGATCCAGTGATCAACTGAGAGAACCAGGAGAGACTAGGACCAAGGAAGGGATCACTCATATTCCATCCTTTAGCAGGGCACTTTTGACTGGGTGGAATGACACGAATGTAGTCAATCTGCAACTAATGATTAGGCATGTCTCTCTAGTACGAGGTTACCACTGGAGGTTGGGGGTTGGTGTACAGTTCAGTGATGTTCTTGACTGCTTGTTCAGAAGCATCGTTGGGAACACTTGTGGCTACAAGAAGAACGACTGCTCCGTCTGTCGAACTCCAATACTTGAATGCATCTTGGATTGTACTGAAATGGCTTTGATTTGAGGTGCGAAGAGATGATTCCAACTTCATCATGAATTGGTTGCATTTTCCCGGAAGTGATCGAGCCAGTACAGCAATACTTGATATGTTCTTTCCTGCCTCGTCAGCATTGGAGAATACTGCCTGACTGATTGTTTGTCCGTCAGCTACAAGGAAATCATCATCGAATGTTTTGTCTTGATTCCTTACGATTAAATGCATGGATGATAAACCCGCTGAACCAGTGAGGATGTGATTCATTTGCTTTCTTGATTAGATTGCCAAAGTTCGTTCCGAGCTACAGGTTCAGAAACTTTAATGAGACTGAAAAGTAAGACAAACAGCTGTTAAGTGGGCCTGAGTGTTGTCGCTCGCTTCAAGCAAAACATACGCGTATCTGTAAAGGTCTGGATAGGTTTGGTTCGAATCCACCCCACAAGGTGCTGAAAAGATCTGGATCATTAGTAAATTCGACATTTTCTCACTGAATTGACACGCGGTTCCTCTGAAGTCGTGACTTGAACATATACAGGTCGTGTTACTAAGTATAATGTCGAGATGTCCTCCATTCTGACAGATCGGCTGATCGCATTTGTCTCCATAGTAATACGAGGGACACTGACACTTCGTCCCATCATACAGGGCGCCGTTGAAGCAAGTGCTGTTTGCAGCAGCTGCAGTCAATGAACTGCAGAGAGTTGCAGCCACCATTACTGCCAACAATGAAACACCCATGCTGGAAGGTACCATTGTGTTAGCAAAGAATATGGAATGAATATAATGGTGCTGCACAACCTCGTTCCACCGAAACTAAGTATCATTGATGAATTTTGTCTATAGAATTCAAACAATTTGAAATAGATGTGCGAAAAGCTAATTCGAACAGCGACTGAGTGTAACGATGATTGGGCGGGCCTCAACATGTCCAATTGTTATCAGCGATTTGTGATTCAACCTACGCATTTGTAGAAGATAATCTTTCTGGGACAATGATTCGTACACAATGTGTGAATGATACATACTCAATCCTCTCAACACATTCTTTGTGTTTGTATCGGGTGAAATAAAGACTCTATTCCATTTGATTCTTCATGGTATGTTTGGTGTATGACCATTTGGCGGAATGTGTGAAAGTCAATGAGTTGAATTTAACATTCGACTGCTTCTGAATGGCAGTTTGTTCTCGAATAATACTGCTCGGAAGTGTGAATGTGTAAGAAGTTGGTCTGACGAAGGGAAACAGTGCAGTGCCGCCCTCGCAAGTGCACGGATTTCATGAGAAATGAGTCGTTGCCATATGGAGTCTATGACATAGGAACGTAATGACGAAAATGATACCGTGATGAAACAAATGACATATTTCTGCAAATTTTGAATAGCACAGTCTCCATTTTAGTCTGTTGAGTCATTGGCGACCAGCTAATCTCCTTTGCGTCCAAGTCTTATCACGAATGAGACACGGAAACCGATAATCGTCAGAGAGAGAAGCAGACACCAACTGTGATGATATCTGTAGACAGAAGAGTCTTTATTTCCGGGGTCAGGGGTTAATCCTTAGGGGAAGTGGTCCTTCCTGTGGAGTGAAAGGCTAGTCGATCAGTAGATACAGCCTGGCGTTCCAAGAGTTTTCTCAAGGGGATCCTTTGGTTCGTGGGTACCGCTACCAATTGCCGAGATGAGAGTAAAGGAGACAAATGTGCAGAAAGTCTTGAATATCGTTGTCAATTCCTTCCGATCCCTACAACTGTTGTTCCGTTTTTGCTTTGTTACAGGGTTTGCAGTTTGTATGCGATATTGGTTATGTTTCACTGACATTATAAGTCACGGTCATATGTTTGCCGTGATACGTAACCAATCTCGATGACCTCAATTAAAGGAGCCACAAAGGGAGATTGTTTTGCATGCACTTTCGTTATCACTTCTATCCAATTCCTTTCCTCTCTCTTTGTCAGAGTAGACCGCTCTGACCACGAGAAAGTGTGGGAATGGAGAGAAGTGATAACGAAAGTGCATGCAAAACAATCTCCCTTTGTGGCTTCTTTAATGTATTGTCAAAGATTGTTTCACGATTTCCACCTCGAAGATATTCTGAGACCGTTTATCATTCAAGCTTTAAAGGTCTAACGTTGTTCATGAAAGCATAATACTTCATTGTTCAAACACTGTGAAGAGAAATCCCTGCACGTTATTCGAGGGTACGGTAATACTCCACACGAGACGCAACTGCGGTCCCGTTCCGACGAATGTCGTGTCCACGTCAACTTGGCCTGTCAGTCTGAAGTCATGAGAACGACTTCAAAAACTGCACTGAGAAAAAGAACTGCCAATATTGGCAGTTTCAAACTGCCATATGTGGCAGATAAACTGTCAATATTGGCAGTTTTAACGGTCAATGCTTGGCAGTTTCAAACTGAATCGGGGGAAATGGCAGTATTTTTTCTGTGTGTATAGCAAGGTACATTTGCCGTTTGTCTAATCTAAGCGTAGCGGTTATCTCTACGTTCTATTGACATCCGCAATACAAAGAATCGAAATAAAAAATGTGGTTACTTTGCGATAAGGTTCTCTCCGAAAAGGCCATCCTAGATTAGGAGGTACTCCTGATCTTGTAGCAGATCCAACGTGCGGACTAGCACTCCAACCTGCAAACGCCCCGTATAAACCTAGTTTATTTCATTTCTCGCTTCCCCGTAATGCGCTCGGTTGTTGAAAGGATGCTCTAAAACGTGGGTGGTCGAATGAATGTTATAGATAATTCCGCAATGAGAAAGGATCACATGTGCGTCCTGTTTGTCTGATGTGACGATGTACTCACAGAAGTCTACCGCCACCCGAGAAGGAAAGTTGGGCGAGTATATCTGATATGGTGGCTCCTCTTGCTCATTTTGAGTGTCGCATTCAGGAACAATGCGTATCATGTTTGACAGATTGACTACTAGCTGGGTTATGTTTCTGCGAAGGTATATCTTCAAATACAACTTTCACTCAGCAACGAGACATGTATACGCTAACGTTCAACTGTGTTTGCATGACTAAAAACATTTCGGCACAGCATTACGATTGAAAGTTTAATTATTTTACACATCTGTTTTAGTGCTATCATATATTTGAAGATATACCATCTATGAAACATAATTCTGCCAACCCCATTCCACACCTCATCCACATTGAATAATGTTGGTTCAGTCGGACATCCCGGAGGAGCGATCATGACTGAAATAGTACAGGGACTGCACTTCATAAAATTTGCGCATTCATTCTAGGGATTCTATAACGGTAGTAAAGTGCGTTTCGCATTCCTCTAATTTCCGCGTTGCCGATAGGCAACCACTCCGAGCGGATTAGACGAATGAGAAATGCATTTTACTGCCGATTTTAGAATATGTGATTCTGATTTCTAAAACGGTAAAAAACCATTCCTCTAATCTCTATTTGTATGGTCCTTGCGAGACAAGAGATTCGAAATGGGATTAGACTAATGACAAATGCAATTTTAAACCATTTTTGACGCCCTGTTCCTCAATCAATACCCGCTCGGGTGCAGAAGAATGGCAGAATTGTAGCGCAATCAGTGTTCATCCACTGCGATGAGGGATATCGTATCTGCATTCCCGTGCAAGGACCAGCCGCCGCGAGGGGGAACCCTGCAGATCAACACAATTGGAATAACAGTGATTTTTCCTCGAAAATTGCCATCACGAGATAGCAGAGCAGACACTTCTCGTAGACTAGTAGTATAATGTACTGGCAAACCTGGCGCGAACGCCTTGTAGTCAAAAATCGAGCTGTCTGTTCATGTAAAGTCGATGATTGAGTTGGACAATCGCTTCAATCCGATGTGTACACCATCCAAGAGACTGTTTCCGAGGGCCGTTCGATACAAGAACTTGTTCATCTGCACACAATGTACTGATTTTTATGCATGCAAACTTAAATAATTTAGGGAGTCTCTCAATTTTGTCCTACGCACTCTCTCCTTCATTTGGGTAATATTTCGTGGATTAGTTATTTTTTTCTAAGTTTCAGCGCTATAAGTAGAGGCTGACTACATTTTCATGAATAGCATCCTAAGACTTTTACTATAAAAGTTCATCAATTCGCAAAGCACTATTTCTAAATGAGTTCATACTAGAATACCAGCGCTAAGCGGAAAGATTGCAAGTTCAAACCATTCATTGTTTTTCAATCTATCAGACGAATTCGGATGTGCAATGAACGGGTGGGGGTGAAACGTGGAAGTGGCAATAGCAGTGGTAAATTCCCTCAAACACTATTTTAGGACATACATTTTCGGACTCCTTGACACCTGGGGGTAAGAAAAGATAGGTCCCTCGCAAGAATTGCATATGCAAGGTGGAGATACTTGCAGATATCGATTGATAGAGAATGAAAAAACCTCTGGAATCACTTGTCATTCTCTTCCTTTTCCCATTCGCCACTCGGTCTCTTCTCATCTTCTCTTCATTCACGTCTCACTCAACAATGGACAACTCCCACTTCCAATTCGAGACATCGGGCGAATTTGGAGTGAGGGTACCAGCCCTTGGTTAGTGATATCTTCAATGGTTCTAATGGAATAATCAACTACATTGAGAGATGAAAGTGGACGATCCTTGGTGGAGAGATGTTCAATTGGGTGGATTGGAATGGAGAGTAACACTTTTGCAAGAGACTTCAAAACCAGGAAAGACCATTCATCTCAAGGTAAGCATTGTCATCTCAATGTTATCTATGCTCATTTCTCTTCAGGTAACACTCAAATGCAATGGCAACGCGAAGAGAGACGGATGGTTCGCCGATGCGAAAATATGTTTCAAGCAGCGTCTGAACACAAAACCAGGTATCATTTTGCGTTTTGTGCTAACCGTAGTATGGACGTTATTCAGCGAAGAGCGAGATCCTCAAGAAAGTTGAAGACATCGTCCGTTTCTCTCCCAACAACGTCGAATTCGTTCTGCCCAACCCCAAGAAATTCTCGGAGGTGTGGATAATACATTAACTGTGCGGAATCGAAATATTAAGATACTCAACAAAGAATGCGGATATCTCTTTGAAGATGGCAACTTTTCGACTGTCGTTGAGGTGAAACGATGAGATGGAATTCCAATCCACTCAAATCATGCTCTACAGATTACGATTGTGAAGAGTGGAGGTGTCCACAAGCCTCGACTGTGTACATTTGGAGTTGTGAGGGAAGGAACGGCAGACATCATACTCAAAGTGGATGGAAAGAGGATAGCAGTCTCTTCTGTTAGATATTCACGCATTGGAATGAAAAAGAGCTGTCTTTTCAGCAACTCGCTGTTCATTCTCCATTCTTTTAAACTCTTTTCTATGGAAACTCGAATGATCGTCACAAGAATGAGGAAGGAGAAGAAGAATTCGACTATGAACTCAAGGAAGTCGACTACAGAGACTTCGTTCTTCTTCTCAAGGTCCGTTTACCTCTCCGTTTACTAAATAAAAGGTATTTGAGGCGATATATCCGGAGAAAAAGAAGCCATCGAAGGACAGTGTCGAGGGACTGCTCAAGTTGGCAGATCAGTTGGACATCGCCGAAGTTCGACGTCAATGTGACGAATTCATCGCCAAAACAGAGGTCGGAATTCATAATGCTCCATCAAAAAGGAAAAAATTTCAGTCCATGACTGACGTGGACAAGATTGTAATTGGTGCGAACTACAATCTTCCTGCCACTATGGTGAATAGCAACCAACTGTTCAGAATGATAAAATGTGTTACAGGAAGAGATGGCCGGATTCTTGAACGATGGAAATCGTCTGAAGAAAGCTGTGACTTCTGACAAATTCGAAGCTCTTCCGGATGACGTCAAAGTAACAATTCTGAAGAAGAGATGTGCCCTACTCGATGCAATGATGACATCGAATGATGATTCAACCACTTCATCCAACTGATTCTAGGTATCTCCTGTGTACTTACGAGGGTTGATTCCAATGAGATAAATGCCTGTGATCTCATGAGATAAATAAATTTATGTCAGTGGGATACTCAGTTTGTTCCTTCTGGAGTTTTACTTAGTTGAAACAATCTTGCAAGAAAAACAGTACTAGAAGTGAATAGAGAGGAACTTATAGG
The DNA here is from genome assembly GCA_014805445.1 of Diplogasteroides magnus. Taxonomy (NCBI): domain Eukaryota; kingdom Metazoa; phylum Nematoda; class Chromadorea; order Rhabditida; family Diplogasteroididae; genus Diplogasteroides; species Diplogasteroides magnus. The sequence goes on along the minus strand of JACMIF010000094.1, from coordinate 9,059 downwards.
TAAACTATGGTATCGCTAATGGAACGTTATTGATAGCCGCTCATTTCTGATCGTCAAATTTGATTCATACGTTTCCTACGAAAGTGAGATATAAAGAATGCGGAAGGATGAACAGCGATTTCTCCGGTTATCTAGCTATTTGCTGATTCAGCTGGGATTGTATTGTGCAAATGTTCACGTTAACATTCCATAGTCTATCTATCTAATATAGGTGTTTTGAGGAAAAGTGGGAAAAGAAATTCCAATCTATTACTCGCTGTGGACTTTGTTTGGGGAGCCCGGAAAAATCAAAACGGGGTATGTTATTAATGTTTTTGTCAAAAAAATCATACCGGTATACCCCCAAAAACAACATTTTTGAATACTGCGGCCGTATTTAAAACCGTAAATGGTCCATATGTGGTAGTTTTAATACTCCTACTATTACCCGCCAATTGGGAGAAGTACGAGGTCCTAGCTGCACACAGAAAAGTTTTCGGTTTTTCCCACTTTTTCCGCTGTAACTCCGCGAATATTGAAATTTAGGCAAACAAAAAAATCAATGTTATCGGCCGTCTGGCTGGCTTCAATTTACCGTTGAGACCTTCTAGGTAGCTTTTTTGCCCGAGCCAGGGCGAGTCGAAATGTTCCGAAGAGGTGAAAGTGCGCGAAAATAGGCCGACTTCGAAAAAGCGCGCCGCGGCGCGTTATTGCGAAAGAGGCTGGTGATGGTGGCAGCTAGTGAGGTCTTGTGTGGGGAGTCTATGATAATTATGGGCAGTGGCTAATATCAGGTCGGACGAAGATAATCGATGTGAAATCAGACATGCCAGAACTTATGTTCCAACCTAATAGTTTAAAGAGTGCAGTTGAAATGTAAGCGCATAAATTTCGCTCATTATGGAATGAAAGGCCTATATTCGAAATAGCCTATATTCGTTCCTTTCCCCCTTCCCCATTGACAACATGACATAACATCTGAGATACCGAACATCAGCTAGGTAAGAAATAAAGCTTAGCATCCATAGCTGTCTTCATATTCACGCATCACCTGCATTTCGTATACGGTAAAATGCTAATATGAACATTGGTCTAGTAGCATTTCTGTATTCACCCATTTAAGACGCATTTTGTCCAAGGGTCGGGGAGGGGCGGTCAAGAAAACTCAAAATGTAGCTAGAACCATGAAACTTAGTGGGTATGTACCCCTTGTGAACGTAAGCGATCCACATCCGTGAGAACCGGATCCAGACCTAATTCACGGTTCCGGAACCGGATTCATGTCAAAAGTTCGGAAGGTCATAACTTCGTTCAAAGTTAAGCTACAGGGCTGTCGAAACTATATTCTTGCTCCACACGTCAAGATCAGCAAAAATGGTGTAAGGAGTCGAGTTCGTAACTCTACTCCTAAGCGTGTTTTTGGAGATGCATCGTCGGAAAACCGCTCATTTCTCCGCATAAGAGCCGAGTGCGAAAGCTAGATCTTCGCTTATTTTTTGCTATATGCCTATGGCGTCCTAACGCCCTTTAGCTAGCATCGAATATCCGTACCCTAGATATCGAAAATGGATTGTTCACAAATTTGGCTCTGCCCACCGTTGGTCACCATTCTCGCTCAGACCATCACAACTTCCTTCAAAGTGAATATTCAGCAAAAGTAAGCAGTTATTCTTAAAGCTCGCGTCGTCAGCTAAAAAACAGCTCTTGCGAACTTTTCTCCTATCTGCCAGATATGGCCAGTAATTATGTATTTTTCATAGTTGTAGTGAATTTATGTTCCGAACTTTCTCATTTTTCTATTACCAAGCGAAATTTCCCCAAGACAGGCAACCCAGGACATGAAAGCCGATGCAATTCTACACAACATAAATTTTTAAGAAAAAAATTCAATCGTGTGTTTTTTGGGAATTTGGGGTCAACGTTGCATGATCACCCCAATTTTTAGCAGAACAGGTTTGTTCCACCGAAACGTGGCGCTCTTCGCATGCGTAGCTGCAAGAACTATTTTTTCTTGGTCTACGCGTTGCGCGGTGTTAACAGTGATATATGACACTTGGATCCCTAGGTGGTCATTTTTTCACTTTTCACACCATGACCCCCGGGTCATGGGTCATTTTCACCATGACCCGGGGTTCATGGTCTGAAATATGAAAAAATTGACCATTTTGATCCGATTGTCACATATCATTGTCAACACCCTGCATCGTGTAGAGCAAGAAAAACTAGGTATTACAGCTACGCTTGCGAAGAGCGCAAAGTTTCGGTGGAACAAACCTGTCCTGCAACCAAAAATTGGGGTGATCAGGCAACGTTGAGCTCAAACTCACCAAAAACGCATGATTGAATATTTTTCTTAAAAATATATGTTGTGTATAATTGCATCGGCTTTCATATCCTAGTTTTCCTGTCTTGGGGAAAATTCGCTTGGCAATAGAAAATGAGAAAGTTCGGAACATAAATTCACTAAAACTATGAACAATATATAATTACTGGCCTTATCTGGCAGATAGAAGAAAAGTTCGCAATAGCAGTTTTGTAGCTGACGACGCGAGCTTTAAGAATAACTGCTTACTTTTGCTGAATATTCACTTTGAAGGAAGTTGTGATGGTCTGAGCGAAAATGGTGACCAACGGTGGGCGGGGGTCAAATATGTGAAGGAACCGTTGTCTATATCTAGGGTACGGAAATTCGAAGCTAGCTAATGGGCGTTGGGATAACATATGCAAATATCAAAAAAGAAGCGAAGATCCAGCTTTCGCACTCTGCTCTAGTGTGGAGAAATTAGCGTTCATACAAAAATGAAAAATGCAAAATTGCAGCCTTATCTGGCAGACAGGAGAAAAGTTCCCGTGATCTGTTTGCAGCTGGCGACGAGAGCTTTAAGTACAGCAGTTCATTTTAGCTGTATCTTCACTTTGAAGGAAGTCGTCATGGTCTGAGCGAGAATGGTGACCAACGGTGGGCAGAGCCAAATTTGTGAAGAAGCCATTTTCGATATCTATGGTACGGATATTCGATGCTAGCTAAAGTGCGTTAGGACGCTGTAGGCATATAGCAAAAAATAAGTGAAGATCTAGCTTTCGCACTCGGCTCTTATGCGGAGAAATGAGCGGTTTTCCGACGATGCGTCTCCAAAAACACGCTTAGGAGTAGAGTTACGAACTCGACTCCTTATACCATTTTTGCTGATCTTGACGTGTGGAGCAAGAATATAGTTTCGACAGCCCTGTAGCTTAACTTTGAACGAAGTTATGACCTTCCGAACTTTTGACATGAATCCGGTTCCGGAACCGTGAATTAGCTCTGGATCCGGTTCTCACAGATGTGGATCGCTTACATTCACAAGGGGTACATACGCACTAAGTTTCATGGTTCTAGCTACATTTTGAGTTTTCATGACCGCCCCTAGTAAAGAGGTCCTCGATGGCAGCCCAGAATGCGTCTTAAATTGCAAACTCAAGATAATGACACTGTGAAACATATCACAAAGGTTCTATAATGTGAATGTTCCTAAATTTGCCAAATGAGCTTCAAATATGGTATACAAGGAATTTGCAGCAACTTATTTCAATCGTCCGTGGCTATTGAAGTGAACTCACAAAGACAAACTGATCCCAACAAAACACTCGTTTCTCATTCGAGAACGCACTTCGCTGACGTCTCTGGCTTTACGCAGCAGTAATTTTTTCTCCAACAACCTTGATCTTTCTAAGTGGCCACAGAATGATGAAAAGATTGGTCCACACGCAATAATGAAAACACACTTTCAATCGTTCTTGAATGAGAAACAAGTGTTTAGGTGGGATTAGTGATTTTTTGTGAATTTTCTCAGAATCCAAAGTCCTCGAAGTCCTTGTACAGCATATCTGAGACTCATTTGAAAAGTGCGAAAACGCTCACATTGTAAAAAAATAAATATTTTGTGATAAGTTTCGCCTCGTTGATATCTTGAACTTGATATTTCCACGACGATTATTCCTCACGTACTGGTTGCTAAATTTAGGTGAATAATAATAAATATGGGCGTCTGATTTCTCAAGACACGAAGTGTTATGTCTTTACAACTCCAAGTCATGTGTTACGGATGAGCGTGCATGGAGCGTATGCAGAGTGCAGTGGGATTGTTCAAAGACTACTCTTCTTCTTCTATCGGGAGTATTGTTGTCTCCAGAAGTCGAAGAAGTGTGACCTCCTGATTCCGGAATCCTAATTCTGGTCACAATTATGTTGAAGTGATGCGCAATAGTAAAATGTATAATATAGGGTGTCGCTTGCGACGCATTTAGTGCATTCGTAATACCTGTACTCTCAGCGGTGCCGTTGTCTATAAAATTCAGAGATAACGGCACCGCTGAGGGAAGAGACATTACGAATGCACTAAATGCCTTCCTTATATATTTAACGAAATCCAACAATCCCATTAAACACCTGCTTTCACGTACGAGAACGGCCCTAGCTGACTTTTATACGTTTACGCAGCAGTTATTTCTTCAACAACGTCAAATATTACATAAGTATGAAATGCGTGTTTTCATCGATTTAGAAAGCCAAATCTTTGACTTGCTAGGCCTAGCCATGTCATTCTAGCGGGTGAAAGACATGGAGCAGTTGCTATAATTGTAAAGGGGAACGGCACATCTCTTAATTTCATCATTATGGCTAAAAGTTCATGGCCCTTTATTTTGCTGAATTGTTTTTCAGAATTTAATTTTCACAGATCTTCTGAGAGAGTGAAACAGCACTGCCGCAGCACTTGTCACAACTCATAATGAAAATATTTTTCCCTGACTATATCGAACCCGCTGATCACGATAGCATGCTTCATTTTGCATAAAAATGCCTCGTTGATTTTATATGCCCTGAGGGCATGTTCATCATTTTCTCATTTTCAAGTGTTTTTCATGGCTGTTTGAGTAGCGGAGACGCAACAGACACTAATAACGATAATCCCAACGAATTTTGAGCCATGGTTGTGTAGGAAAAATTTCGAAATTAGACACTTTTAAACTTTCAATGATCTTTTCCTCGAAAAAAATCAGTGATAGAACATTCTAGAAGCCCTTTCTAGTATATGTTTCACAGTTCGACAAAACCACCAAAAAAATTTCTAAGTTTTCGCACTACGTATATACCCAAAAAACTTATCCGAGTTTTTTCCTGAAAAAATTCTATATAGATTTCGATGTGTAGATTCCGAATATCAGGGTCTTATACTGTCGTGAAATGCATTTTTTTCGAGAAAAAGATCATTGAAAGTTTAAAAGTGCGTAATTTCGAAATTTTTCCTACACAACCATGTCTGAAAATTCGTTGGGATTATCGTTATTAGTGTCTGTTACGTCTCCGCTACTCAAACAGCCATGAAAATTTGAAAATGAGAAAATGATGAACATGCCCCCAGGTCATATAAAATCAACGAAGCATTTTCATGCAAAATGATGCATGCCATCGTGATCAGCGGGTTCGATATAGTCAGGTTAAAATATTTTCATTATGATTTGTGACAAGTGCTGCGGCAGTGCTGCTTCACTCTCTCAGAAGATCTGTGATAAGGAGGGAAAGACATGTGAATATAGTACATGATAGCGGGCAATGAGCAATTGCGCCTGAAGTCTGAACGTGGAAGCTATACTGACTTCAAACATCGCACAAGCTCCAGGTTTTTACAATGATTATGTTCTTGCATTTCTGTGAAAAACTTCACAATTTTTGCCCACTCAACCCATTGTAGGTTTTAGGTTTTCAAAAACGGTAGTAGAGTACACTCGAATGTCATCTGATTCACTATTTGTGAGCGGCTTTCTCATTCATGTGACAATCGCTCTAGGAAATTTGGGCAATAGACGAATGCATTCGACTACCGTTTTAGTAACCTTACTAGGATTACGTAAGCTTTTCCTCTTCCGAACAAGGTAATTCGAACATTGCATGTCACATTCAATGGGAATTGACAATGAGATGCCAATATAATGTGCAGTTTCATCAATTTTGACGAGGCTTTGAAAATTCGGCCTGTCTTCATGTCCTTTGCCGTTTATAAATGGCTTGTCTTGACATAGACGCCCTTCATTTTTCCATAACGAAGGGTGCTTGGGCCAATTCAGCCGTCCTTTATACCCTGCGTCTCTTTGGTATGCATGCTGCCTCCCTGGTAGGACACATTAGTCGGATCGTGGACCACTATCGTGACCAGGGAGAGGGTGGCATTTATCACAGGCCGAATAAAGTGCTTCTGCCGACAGACCATTGTCACATCCCCACTACGGAGCCTCTCCACACGCTACGCCTGTTTCTCTTGTCCTGGGTCTTAGAGACAGGCTATATTTTAGTCAGTAGAGAACGGAATCTAGGCAGAATGGCACATTTCTGTCTTCTAATTCCCTCGGAGCGGCTGTCTCTCTCACATGATGGACAACCGTTCCCAGGGCATTATACCGCAGAAATATGCACTTCTGCTTGGATTTCGGTTCCTAGTAGTCATTCCTTTTTTCTGGACGATTGTTCTTTTTTGCTTACATGACGACAATATGCCGTGTGAAAGTCAATTGCGCCATAATGACTAAATCGACAATGGCGCCGAGATAATGACGTTAGAGATAGCACATCTTCATCATTGTGGTTTCCTCGCAGTCCCGCTGGTTCTGTTCGCTAGACTGTTTCCAAATCACTGAGAGACTGCGGCTTAGTGTAAGCGTTAGAAGAGAGAATGCGGACCCTGATCCGGAGCCAAAACTTTTGATGATCGACCTGTTAGCTAGATGAAAAGACTAAGTGAATGAATGTGTTGTATCATGGTTCATGGAGAATGGATTCATCTCACAATTACGCTGCGAATATTCAAGTTTCTTCTTCTCTCATATTTTGCTAAGCCATTGATGTGTGTTAAAGACCCAGTGAGTAACCGACTGGGTAAATGGATGAAGCCTCTATTATGGCGCAAATGTTCCATCGGAATTTGCTGGACTTTTGAGACTTTTGGGAGTGATAAAGAAAGACAGAGTGACCCCTTCCGTGTAGACGCTCCATAGCATCTGGGAAGTATTAGCGGCTCTTCTCTTTTCTGAGACTCGCCGTAGGGACTTAGTCACCCTCATTTTACACCACCATTAGATCAGTCCCCCACGTCTCTTGATCTACGCGGAAATGGGTCAGTTTCCACTATTGTTTGCGTTTTGACTACTCTATGGGTTATGTTTCAATGCTAAAATATCTACCCTCGGTGGAACATAAGTACTCAAACCTTAGTTTCCGTCCACCTTAGTTTCCACACATTGCGCTTACAAAACTCATGCCACTTCACCCTTTGACCCCAGCACGTGAAAGTTATCAAATTGCTTTTCTTCAAACGCTACTGCGCCCTAGACATGTACGCCATAGTGGTGATCAAAACTTTAAGTAAATATGGACAGCATTTAACGTCGTTTATTTGTTATCTTTACGAATTACAATTAGATATCTTTGGCTGACTTGCCCTATCAATAACGGTGAAAAATTTATTACGCAAAAAATATGAAAAACTTCAAAAAAGTAAACTTTTTCAGGTGAACGCGCGGACATGGGCAGGATAGTGCAGTCGAGGCTAGTGAGGTGAGCCTTTTTCTATGAGTGACCATGCTCTGTTTGCGAACACATCGTAAATCTGGCTCGAATATGTTTCACAGCGGACATTTGTTCTGTTCGAATTTCAATTGCGTTAATTTTGATCAGGTAGTCCTTCCCAAATTTAATAAGCTAGAAATCTGTCTGACACGTGAACGTTCGACTGAGAAGGTTCACTTTGCCTAAATCTCCTAAAAATAGAATGAGGTGTAAAAGCTAAATTTGAAAGATGCTTCCCATTCCCGTATTTAGTCTATTGTGATAGTGTGTGGTCGCTTTTAAGCCTATTAAAATAGACTGTGATGGTTGAGAGTGCCTGCTGCGTTCTGTCTTTTTTCTGCCATTTCCCAATTCGCACCGTCGATGTGACGTCATCTTTTGCTGCTGACCGAAACTTCAAGTAGTACTGTACTTTAACCGGCACTTTAACCATACTGGAATTGTAGGGTCGAGTGAAGGCGTTGTGTTTTTTGTCTAATGAAAACAGCATTCTCTGCGTGTGCACTCTTATTGCCGAGAAATTGTTTTGACAGAGGACGGGCCGAATTCCTGAAAGCGATATTGCAATGTTCTTTTCCTCCCACAAATGTTCATAGCGCATATGGTTGGCAGTTTGACTACTTTATGAGTTACGTTTCAATGCTACTATATATTTGTGAATTTACCCCCTCTGAAACATAACTCATAAAGAAGTCAACAATAATTTTCGCCATGCTCAGCGATGGGGAAGCGACTACCCTTCCGATCTAACAGTACTGGCAGAGTGAATCCCAAAGTGCATTCCGTCTAAGGTTGGCCGCTTGACTAGGTTTTCGGATATGTTTCACAGCTCTTATAAATTCAATATATGTAGCCACGGTGAAACATATCCGAAAACCTAGTCAAACTGCCAACCATAATTCTGTCCCTCTGTGTTCTCAATCGCGCGGTCTTGTCTATGCGCCGGAGAACTATAGAGTGAATGAGATCACAGAGAAACGGATTGTTCTTTGGGATTCACTCTGCCAAGACTATTGTCTAACTAAATACTAGGGTATCAAATTCGTCTGTGAGGTGCATATCTCTCTTTCTCTCCTAAGAAGTCACAATAAGAACGAAGATTTCTTTATTATGCATCCTATCTGAACTGTAGGGTGTCGCTGCTGGTGACTATATTGACAGCCGCCATTTCTAATCTTCTAATTCCACCCCGAGCGGTCGTCACTCACTTCGCAGAGACAACCGCTCTGAGAGGAATTAGACGATAAAAAATTGCGGCTGTCAATATAGTCACCATGAGCGACACCCTACTGAACTGTTATTCCTAGTACTCGTCTCGCCGCCCTGGTCTCTGACTTTTACGTGCTGTTTCGTCGTTTTTAAATATGCTTCAACTGGGAGATACAGTATCGATAATAAGTTTCCGTCCACTCTCCTTTCTCTGATATCTCAGCTCTCAGTTTTCGAAAACTTCTGAAATTTTTCATGTATATACTAGACC